>OY292517.1:7965365-8095365 GCA_958496365.1 Subacronicta megacephala | reverse complement strand
AAATGTAATGTTATACAGATGACTGCCTCGTTAGTCTAGTGCTCCCACTGCTACGCTAGATGTCTTGGGTTCGATTCCCAGGTCGAGCAGTGTTATTGGGTTTTTCTATGAAATTCTCAGTAGCAGCTCGGAGTCTGGATATGTGCCCGGTGAATGGCAATAGGCTCGCCCCCTATTACATGGGACCTAAACATACCGGCGAACTGTGGTTGTGGTCTGTGTTATGTTATGTTATACAGATTTTTTCGATTAAAATAAAATAAAAATACCGGTGATCTGCGGGTGTGCAGGTATACTTAAGCCATGAACCCTTTGGGGGATACAGGCATGATGGTATGTTACTTGGTTCTCATCTTGTACTGAAGATGGAATGGAATCTTGTATGGAAGCTGTGCGCAAACTGCAACAACCTAGTTACGAAACCTTGCCTATACAGACTACAGAGGAAATCCTTTATTCTATAGTGAAGAAAAAGCCTCCTAGGCATACCTCGACTGCCACCTGGGGACGGGTCGACTAAAAACCTTACTTGCCTTACCTTGCCAAATAGTCACGGCCATGGGATCCGTGACATTCGCCACGATCATGTCGGGTTGTTGTCTAGCGGAAAGGGCATTGACCTTTGAAGGAGTCCAGCTAACTGGACCCCTTCAAAGGTCAATGCCCTTGCCTCGCACCCTGCTCGAAGGCGGGCCTGCGGCCCAAAAGTGTGTCATCTACTGGGACCATTATTTCTGGCATTGTCATTGGTATTGGCAGGCCATAGCCCATGGGAGCCGGAGGTTTGTCTACGCTCTGCAGCGCCTTGTGCGTCTTCTATGGATCGGAAAAGAGGTAGCTGATTCTATCTTCCTCTCCGCTGCCTCTTTTTGAAACATAATTTACAGTAGTAAGCGGCGGCTTCACACGCACCCTCGCTCCAGACCATGAATCGAATTATGGCCAGAAGAAAGAGGTCACCGGCCACCTGCCGCAATAAGACCACGGCGCTGCTCTGGCCAAAACTGGGCAAACTTCCGGCATGTGTTGAACTATGTCTTCGGGACCGTCCGTAGAATGGTGACAGCCAGGCTCCCGGGTATGCGAAAACTTCACTCTCAAAACTCTAGTGAATTGGTTTTTGCTGGGTAAGCGTGCACCAACGTTGACCACTGCACACCGATGTTTAGCAAAACGCAAAATAGGTACTTCACGAAACTGGCTTTATTGCCACTATTGTGATGTTCTCGAGCCTTACCTATAGGCAATCGAGTACACATGCAATCTCGGGACTGCTGTTTAGAATAATTGAATAGAAAATAATGCACACAAATAATCAACACAAAACTTTGCTTGAACACACAGCAGTCGCTTTACGGACTTTTAGACCAATGACGCAGTTTAGCACTATTTCAAAAAAGAATTTATCTAGCTAATATGTCTAGATTTTAGCATTTTAATAAATATATTTTCCATTGACAGAATTTCGAGGCATGTCAAAGGGTTATAAGAAAGAACATTGCGAACCCGATGGCCCCAGCATAAAAACAGATATACCTGGACCTAAAACTAAGCAGTTGCTGAAAGAATTAAATCAAATTCAGGTATTACTCATTTTAGTACCAAAACTACATAGCAGTACAATACATGATTGTATCATTTTCCACTTTTGGGAACGTACTACTCGCATTGATCAAAGAAGATTGAAGTAAGTACTTGAAATACTTAAATACTGAACGGATGGAAGGGACCTTGAGAAGGCTACACAGCATTCTGTGTAGCCTTCTCAATGAATGAAAATTTACATTTTGAAGCGGCTGCCCTGGCGCTTGAAGTCTTAAAATTTACATTGCTTACAGTTTATAATTGTTTGATTAAGAATCTCATTGGGTTCGCCTCTGATCAAATAAAAAGTTAGGATGGAACTTTGCGAACAAAGAAGTGAGGCCGGCTAAAACTACGACTAACGGTGTACAACACAGAATTACACGCACACACGTATACAGAAACTACCCAAGTAACACAGGAAGCATTTTAAGAAACGAATAGTAAACTTATGTAGAACTTAAGGTCCGTATAAACTCTTATGTAAGTTCACGGAGCACCTTGACGCTTTATATTAGCATTTCAAAACCATTATGATGCTTTACACTGTAAAACGGTTGGATAATGGCATACCAAAATGCTTTTGTAAAGCCTTTAGTTTTAGTGCAGCAAACCACAACGCAGCTGTACAGCTTTTAGCTGTTTTTAGTGCATTTGGATCTACAATAGCATTTTTAAGTAGTAAGATAATGGCTAATGCTGCTAACTAGCATCAACTTTTACCACTATAATGCACCGTTAATCCGTTATACAGCTTTGAGTTGTTCTTAGTGCACTTTGTTGTGTAGTAGCACTTATAAGTGGTAAGTTAATGCCTAGTGCTGCTGAACAGCATAAATGTGACTCAATGTAATGCCTGCATTTTTAAAGGTGAACTGAGTTCTCTTGTAAAACTAACAGCTCTTTAATTAAATACGTGAGTTATTGTAATGCGTAAAGCTGTATATAAATTCATTTTACTGTATTTGTTAAACCTTTTGTCGGCCATATTGAGGATATTAAAATAGGATATTAAAGAAGGTTCCGTAGGTCACCAAAATCAAGTAGGACCTGTCAACATGAGAAATACGATCGATATGGAAACCTTGTGTTTCAAAAATTATTTTATTGCCATTAGGTAATGAGAATATTCAACAAAAACTTGTTTATTTAAAAACGGACTACCCGTTTGATGCTGAAAATTTAAGACCTGAGAGCTTCAACAAAAGTGAAGATGATAGTGATATTGATTAATATGTAAAATGTTCTTCATTTGAGAAAATTTATGAAGGTGGGCCATTGAAAGGAATATTAATCAAATAGCGTTAAAAGATCTCGCGAAAATGATGTATGGGTTGATTCATTTATGATTTTGCCCAAGGATCCCCAAAATTGCGTTCAAGTAATGACACTATTTCAGACTACATCGATTCTTTTAGGATACCGGTGAACCCATATAGAACTACTATATAGACAATGGCACTACAGTGGTTTACCAAACATATTCTCTCGGGCTTGTGGCTTAATAATTGTTCAGGTGTGAGTATTTATATCTCCTGCTGCATTAATTATCTTTTTTAAAGGCTCACCGGGCTGCTATGTACCGACACCATTTTGTAAATATGTTATAACCTAAAAATATTATCATTCGGACCTATCTATAAAAGCAAAAGACCTGTATTATAATGGTATAACTTAATTTAATGCTACTCAACCAATATTATTATGTTAATTTTGCTAAATTCGTTCTATATTAGGAATACAAATTTTTTTTTGGCTACTTCACACATACTTTTTTATAATGTTTTATATCAAAACCACAATATATCGAAGGCGCGTGAAAATTTTCAATGAAACTCATATGGACATTTACAGTAAACTAGATTGCGCAGTAATATTTGAAGGCATGACAGAACAAAAGTCAATTAACTTAGGTACCTACCCAGATTAATTTTGTAAACAGTTATGGTATCTCTCACTCAATTTTGACCGACTATTCGTCCATATTATATCGAGACAAAGTAGTGAAATTACTACATTAATTGGATTATAACATTTGTACTATACCATTAGAGATGTTTTTGCAATGATGGAAGGTTTCGTTTAAGTTCCAACATGTGAACACTTAAATAGCTCCAATAACGCTTTTAATACTTTCTAATGCTTTTATATTGCAATAAACATCTTCATTATCAATAATATTTCCAGTATAATGCTTTTGTAATGCGATCGGCAACTTCCGTGACCGTAAGAATGCTTCTGTAATGCGATCGGCAACATCATTAATCACAATAATGCTAATATAACGCGCCTGTGATGCGATTAAACAAATGTTGTGACCCTATTTAGGATCTAAAGCTGTATAATTTGTGCCCAAATAAGACTTACAGTAGCCGTATAAACGTTTATAATGCTCTTAAAGAACTAACTCAAAATGCTAAAAGGATACAAAAATGCTGTTAGTCTGCCGTTATACAGCTTTTATGTGTTACTTGGGTACGCCTTATCTTGTCAGTCGAGCTATCGAGGTATCGAATGCTCGACTGATAAGATAAGGCGTAGTTAACTAATACATAAGTGCCTGTAAATGTGTCTTGTACACCGTTAGGCGTAGTTTTAGCCGGCCTCACTTCTTTGTTCGCAAAGTTCCGTCTTAACTTTTTATTTGATCTGAGGGGTTCGCTAGGAATACGATACTGATTTTATACAACATGTTAAAAAACTGCAGAAAAAACATCTAAAATAAAGAAAAAGCCGACGAAAAATTTAAATGCATGGCGGCCAGCGGTTCTGCCTCTGCGTCGATGTCCCTTCCACCCTGTACACCTACTGAGCAATAAAATTGTTTTAATGTCATCCATTTTAATAATGTTTTTTTAAAGAAAAACATTTCTACAAAAAAAAAGTTTTATAGCTTGATTTAAATTGCATCCACCCGACATACTTATTAATAACGAAGATAGGTACATATGGCTCAAACCATAAGCTCTCATTTGGCATTGCCGTAATCTGTTCAAAATACCTACCTACTTAAATAGAAATAAATAAATGCACCCTTAACAATATCAGCCCTACGATCAGCAACATCTATATTTTGTTCATGATGGCAATGGGCACCTAGTTACAATATTTTCCAGAGTTAACCATTTTGATCGGTTAGGTTATAAGTATGTATATTTGTGGGTAGAAAAGTTCCTGTAAAACCGTGGTAATTAGGATAAATCTGGATATCATATTTACAGCGTAGATAATAATAAAACCTATGTAGTTTGGTCAATGAGTTAAACCACAGTACTTATAAGTTAAGATTATTATATTGTGGTTAAACATTTTCGGAATGTAATGTTCTTTCAGCAAGCCGGTTCCGTGCAGTTGTTTTCTGATTTCGATAAATGTGCTGGAAATTACTTTGCGGATGCTGACGGCAATATCTTTTTGGATGCTTTCACTCAAATCTCTTCATTACCTATTGGATACAACCATCCAAAACTTATGAATATATTTAATGATGAAGCTAATATAGTATGTATACTTTTAAACTTATATCAGGATAGACTTGTATTAATGATTATAATAATTCATACTTAAATAAAATATTTTTCAGAGGGCGTTGGTGAATCGCGCCGCACTTAGTATGTTTCCAGCTGTTGACTGGCCACAGAAGTTAAGAGACGTTTTGCTTTCAGTAGCTCCTCCTGGTATGTGCAATGTTTTTACAATGATGTGTGGGGCTTGTTCGGTGGAAAATGCGTTTAAAGCGGCCTTTATTACGTATTGCATGAGAAAACGTAACGGAAAATTGGAATTTACTGCCGAGGAATTGAAATCAGTCGTGCTTAACCAGCCTCCAGGAGCACCAAAGTTAGCAATTATGTCATTTAAGGTTCGTGGGTTTTTTTTTGTAGATTTTGTGCCTTTGTAGCTTAACGTTATCTTTAAATAAATATGTTAAATACTCTAAGTATTTAAAACGTTTATTTAAAGCATATACTAACTGCCTTGGATTGACTCATTAGCGGTTCATGTGAAGATGAACAAGTTTGGTATACTTATATTTGTGTAGGTGTATATTTGTAAACCAAACTACGCTTTCACGCTCAAAACGCTAAATCAAATTCCTGTTAATCCTGGAATAAACTTAAGTCTATAATATTGCGCCTCAGCCTGATGATTTACAGGGAGGGTTCCACGGACGAACATTTGGCGCATTGGCCGCTACAAGGTCGAAACCAATTCATAAACTGGATCTACCGTCTCTGGATTGGCCAGTAGCTCAATTCCCGAATTACAAGTATCCACTGGAGAATTTTAAACGCGAAAACGAAGAAGAAGATAAAAAGTAAGATATTTTTCCATATATTTGGGTTTCTAATATTATCTTACGTCCCGTTATCAATGGCGGATAGCACTACACGGATAGCATAATATGGTCACAGCAGCATGTAATACTATGTAATACCTTGTGTATCATAAGTCAACAAGACTTGGTAACTGTTTGGGCCATTTTTGAAACTAAACCTGTTGTACGAAACCTGCTGTTTATTTTTAGATGCCTGGCGATTGTATGTGAACTATTCGAAAAATGGGAGAAGAAAAAAATTCCTGTTGCGGCTTTGATAGTCGAACCCATACAGTCGGAAGGAGGGGATAACCACGCGTCGCCGGCATTCTTTCATGAACTTCAAAGAATTTGCAAGAGCGTGAGTAACAGCAATGGAATGTGAATTTTGTCAGAGAATTAAGTTTTTAATATGTTAACGGCATAATTTATCCAGTTCATTCATCTAAATACAAAGCATAAAAGTACAAAAGCGGCGGTAGCCTAATGGCTGGGGCGTCGGACATGGGATGGACGGATGGACCCACCCATTACACTACTGACGTGAACCCACTCGTTACACAAGCATTTAGCTAGTTAAAGTTTCTTCGAAATAACTCTGCTTGGCTGAAGAATTGAAGATAGCCGTTCCGAACTACCGCGCTGGTAAAATGGCTGAATTAAGTGTTTTTATACATACCTAAATATCGGAATTAGTAAGGAAAATAATCACAAGTGCGAAACATATACGAGCTTAGTTATATAAGCATAGTTATTATGGAATAAACTGTATCTACGAGGCGTTAACAAGATTACTATTTGTGTGACCCACATTGCTAAGTACCAGCAGTGGGAATATTATGCAATGATTCAAGTGTAAACAAAAGCTATAAGTACTCCTGTATAATTTGGCAGACATTCTAAATGTCTAGGAAGTATCCTAATCATAGGATGGCGTTACAAGGTGGTGAGATAAACTATTGCCTATATATGATATTGTTACGAGTTATAGGGGTTCGGGATAAATTAATCAACACCAATTTACCAATAAACAAATAAACACTTTAATTAAATTCACTAAAACACAACAGAAATCACCACAACGTCACTATAGTTGTACACTACACTCAACAATATCGCACAATTAATCACTTGTTAACTCACTTCGATCTTCACTTGTTCGCTTCTAACACAAGACTACTCTGCCTAGCCCTCACGACCGGTATTTATACGCGCGATGAAGATTCCAGAGTCGAAAAGTCGCGATTAGTCCATAAAAATTGTGTAGGTACAGTCGCCGTCAGATATATTGTGGCAGATAAGGTGACCAAATACTTCTGAACAATTTAAAATGTCAATAAGTTCCATACACTACAAGGTACCATTAATATCTGAACATTCATTACTCCATTAATATCTAAGCAAACGCTTGTCAATATCTTTTAACCATATACCTAACTTACCAAAAATATCTGAACTGCTACTTTGCCATGTACAGGTTTGAGTCTTCTTTTTAACCGACTTTAGAAATTTCGAAAAGGAGGAGGTTACTACATTCGTCTGTACTTATATATTTTTTTCTATGTATGTTCACCGATTTCTCCGTCAATTGCGGACCGATTATGAAAATTCTTTTTTCACTTCAGTAGCTCAAACATGTAGGTTTTGCTGCCTGAAATCAGTGAGCAAATGCGATTTTGCTGAGTGAGACAAAGTAACTTTTTAATTTGTTTTTCAGAAAGCCGCGAATATCTTATTCAGCCTTTACCCAAAGCTATATATAATAAAACATTCACACTTTATCTCTTTGCCGCCATTGGAAAGAGAGAGAGACAAAGACCAGCCCTTTCGAAGTTCCGATTTTGAATTCGACCTCAAAGACAAACACGTTCGGAATTTCGTACTAGAAGACGTTAAACGCTTTAAGACCCACCGGTGGGCCTAGCGTACCATACCATTCGGGTCAAGCCAAAATCGGTAATTTTTATCAACTTGAGATTTTTATTCAAAAATTTATAAAATGTGGTAATTTGTACGGAAGATAAAAAAAAACTTGAGAGGTGTCAAGGGGCATATATATATCTGGCTTGCTTTCTATAAGAGAGAAAGAGAGACAGACAGAGAAACATGCGCACGCCGCACGGCTTACAATAGCTTACTATAGCAAAAAGTGTCGTTACAACATTTCGTCTTAATTTTTTCCGTGTAGCCCCCTTTCGCAACGCGCGATAGGGAACTTTTACCGTCTAGTTTTTAAGATATTATAAAAGGCTCATGGGTGGGTCCTGTGGCCTCGTATAAAGGATTATGTATTTTCCGTTGGCGGGGGCCGCGGGGTCACGCTACGGGCTACGGCCCACATCGCGCGCGCGACGCGGCTCTAGTGATGAACCCCGTCCGATCAATATCGCGAGCTGCATCAACTAGTGAAGATCTGTTACTATTTTCCCGCCAAAAAATTATGATTTTGAAGATTTTGGGTTAATGCAAGAAGAGATAACGCAGTTAGAGAACATCAAGATAACCCACAGCCATGGTCCATTGCCCACGACTTTGCATGCTTTATATTTCTTGGACATGTTCAATCGCGTTTCCTTTACAGTCATAGGGATTTATTTACATGTACCACACGTGTTATTGGTTTATCGGGTGTAGAGAACCGTACCCAAACCCCTTAATAATAAACTCATATGCGTGTTGTTCACTAGTTAGGGGTAAAGATAAACTCTTTACCCCTAACTAGTGAACAACGCGCATGTGCGACGCCTCATTACTAAGGTTAAAAGATCTGTAAGTCCATCTGTTACAGGTCTCCATAGTTTTATAAAACTTTACTAATTAAACTTTACTAATTAGAAACATCACGGCCTTCCCACTTATCTAAGCTCAAGCATGCGTAACAAATCTCCAGCTGATTAACTTTGAACAAACCAATTTACGATTTACAGAATTGCTAATTCAGAAACCAATTCACGCTTTGCCAGGCTTCAAATGGGTTCCACCAGATATTGAGGAAATGAAAAAGTTTTTTGGCTTAAATCTGTTTATGGGTATCACAAACCTTCCTATATGGGCGGGGAATATTGGGCAAGAATAATATCGCAGGTCATCCGTTTCCACGCACAATCATGCCAAGGAATTGTTTCGAGTTAGTTTTGAAAATGCTTTATTTTTCCCCCGTATTCACTACCTTTTGTAAGTATTAAATGAACAATTCAAGATACATTATACACCTGGCGATGACCTATGCACGGTCACCAGCATAAGGGTGGTATGTTGTTTCGTATGTTAATAAATATTTTATTATCGTTTTATATTTAAATTGAAATGATATTTTTTACTGTAGGTACCGTTAAGAACAACCCTAGCATCATTGCAATAACCTTAAAAAACCTACAAGTTTCTGTTGGATTTGAAAACCCCGCCGTTTGGTTAAGCTAAAGGGCCACGCGGCTCACTTCCATATGCGTTTTATAGCTGTAATCTGTGGCTTGTAGAAAGCGTTTATGTTATGGAGTGTAGAAAGAAAGGAGGACCGTCTTGTTTGGGGGATTAGTCGAAAAAGTGTCCACTTGTATACAGCAAATTATGGTTCGAAAACTCACCGAACTAGCGCTAGTGTAGCAAGTGGAAATGATATGAATGTAGCAGCAGAGTGAAATGTGCTGAGTTGAAAAATTTAACATTTCTCTTGACTTCTGTAGTTAAGAAATATGCAGTATTTAAAATCTCAACTATTTACGTAGTCAACTGTAATTTAGTAAATAATAACATATGAAACTCCTGAAATAACGTGCATAGTGATTTGTTTTTTATGCAATTTCGTTGATACATTTTTGTTATTTTAATGATTTTATTGTTGTTAATACAAAAAGAACAAATATAGACGCAATGGGAAAACTTTGTTCAGTGAAAAGTTGTCCAAGTGGACGAAAAGTAAAGGAATTGATACGTCTCAACCTAGATCTTTTTTTCGACCAACAGTATGTATAATCAATTTTTATTAACTATTTAAATTTTCTTTCCTTTTTTAATTTAGTAACCTACTCTAATAATTTGTGGCGCTCTTTTTAAAATTCTTCCACTTGCTACTACAGCGCCACCTTAATTTGCTCCCTTTCAATGGACACTTTTTAATACACTGAGATGGTTCACCTTTCTTTCTACACTCCATAGTTTATGTCGAACCCCTCACGCGGCTCACGGGTGACCCCCATGGCTCGAATGGTTCAGTAAGATAAGGCTCACTGGTGGGCACCGTGGCCTGAATGAAAGCCCTCGATTTTTCATGTGGCGTTCAACGTACTCTAAAAAAATTTTGCAAAAAGAAAATTATGTCTTTTAATGTAATTTATTGAATTTTTAACTTATTGTTGTATTTAAACGAAAATAAGTATTTACTGCAAATAAAACTGATATTTAACCTGTAAATATTTATTATCTCCTAAAGTGTTCTCGCTGCTGAAGTGAAAAATTATGTGTGTTACACGAGAGCAAAGTTTTTTTGCATCTCGTGCCTTTGAATCCCCCGCCACACTCAGGATTCAAAATCAGCACTCGCAGCAAAAAACGACTTTGCTCTCTTGTTGCACAAATAACTATTTTGTTTGAAAGGATATACTCTCGAGGTGGTCCCATTGTCAGCAAATTAGGATCTGCTGATGGGATCCTGGATAAATCGAGGGAACTCTTTAAATATTATCGGCAAACCTATAATATTTTTGAATTTTTTAAAGTAACTAGTATTTTCTCTCGGAAAGCATCATTATTTTGGTCAAGTGGAACTGTTGATGGAGACCACGGATGACGTCTAATGTATATTTCCCCATTATTCGAAAACAGTGAAACCAATTTGGAAAAATATTTTTTTGTTTAGGTCATCCTCTTGCCATCAGGTCAGGATCTGATGATGGGATCCTGGATAAGTCGAGGGAAATCTTTCAAATATTGTATTCGCACTAGGAGTCTCGTGAATTTGTTCTAGGGAAGTTTCATTTGGTGAAGTGAAACTGATGATGAAGACCACCGCTGCACCGCAACTCCTCAGTGATAGATATTTTAGGGATTTCTATTTAATTACTTTCTTATAGTTGCATTTTATGCACGTCACAACTCATATGGTGAAGTACCAGGAGAACTCCTCAATAAGCTACGTCTCTGCATTGGGAAAAGTAATATTTTGTAAAAGGCAATTAGCGGTTGACATTAGGTAATTGTAACTGAGGTAAATTAAAAACCAAGTCACAGGAACACGATAAAATATATAAGGCATTTTATTTATTGGAAAGTGTATGCTTCTGAGGTGGTCTTATTCAAATTTGTTGAAGATGTGATCACTAAAAATGTTGAAATAAAATATTTTTTTAATAAAAAAGTAAAACCGCCTTTAAAAAATAATAAAGTAATGCCTAACATTATTTTATTATGTTTTAAAGGCGGTTTTACTTTTTTATTAAAACATATTTTATTTCTAAGATGTTTGATCGTATTACATCATAGTTAATAAACTAGTTGTTGTTGGCGCTCGCTCGCTCGCTCGATCCACATTTTTTAACAGTGCCGATTATCGCCCTGCTATGTACCATCGTCAAACTCGTGGAAGTTATTCCAATTTATGCGCATCTTGTTTATTTTTTTATTGCACGCAATTTAATATTGAAAACTTTGGTAAAATTTACCGGATTACTCGTATCATCGTCGGCATCTAAGCAAGTTTTTATTATATGAGTCTAGCATAGGCCTTTGACGACGAAAATGTCTGTATGGTCGTAATATCTCAGAGGCAAATTTTACGTGTCCACGTTGAGAATCGAGGTTTTAAATGATAGGATGCTTCTATTTTTTTATAGTGAACTAAGTATATATCCTGATTCACATTTTTTTTATAAGTGTGTATAAATAATCAGGGAAAAAAATGCCTTCAAGTTTGGTGGCTTATCCCAGTTCCATTGTTGATATAAATGTCTACACCAAACTAACAATTTAAGGTACAATAAAATATGAACAATTTCGTTAGTATTACATAAGACACAGTGTCTTAACCATATTAGAAAACCGAATCTAAAAGCACAGGATACTCGATCAAAGGTTGTCCCAGCAAAAATTGTTTTTTTTTTAAAGGGTTTTTTCAAGTTAGATAGGTACTATAACATGAAGTTTAGTACGTGTGCGATCAATCGGTTTTTCATTGAACAATTGAGTTTTCTGATGGAATCCTGAAGGATTCCCTGTCACTCTTCGACTAGCAGTTTTCAGGTCTTCTATCGATGCCATAGCTGAAAATCTTCCTCGTACGTTCCTGAGACGAGCTGAAGTAGTGGCATTTCAGCTCATCTCACATATGTTCAATCGGATTCAAGTAAGGACAGAGGGCTTGCCAGTGTAGTGTAGGAATCTTGACTTCTTCCAGATACTGTCTAGCCCATGCAGCGGCGTAGCAACGGGTATTATCGTGCATCAGCAGGAAATCTTCGTCAATAAACCTTTCACTTACCACACATGAGACCTTGATGATGTTTTTTTTTGGGTTAATCTATCCCTTTTATTTTTTTGCTAATCAAACTGTCTTACAATGTAAAAACTGTCTATAAAGGTACAAATAAATACATATTACAGTACATATAAAATTTAAAAT
The DNA here is from genome assembly GCA_958496365.1 of Subacronicta megacephala. Taxonomy (NCBI): domain Eukaryota; kingdom Metazoa; phylum Arthropoda; class Insecta; order Lepidoptera; family Noctuidae; genus Subacronicta; species Subacronicta megacephala. The sequence continues at coordinate 8,082,850 of OY292517.1, read as the reverse complement.
TTGGTGGCTCATTTTCAATTATGTCAGGTAGTTTGTTTGGATCAGAAGGCCAGATTGTAGGCTATACAGTTGTGGAAAGGTTGTTCTTAAGCTGTTCTTCAGATCTCTACTACCTACTACCTAGTTAATCTAGAGCCGCAGTGTACTTATAAATTTAAACTTGATACCTCCACGCGTTCCTGAAACGTCCTAAGTATTGACAGACAGACAGACAAACAGATTGACGGACAACGAAGTGATCTTAAATGGGTTCCTTTTTCCTTTTAATGGATAAATGACGGAACGACAAGTTAATACAAGTTTACTACTACCAATCAATTACTTTTACAACATTTAATAATTTTAAATTCCATATTCTACAGAAAGGAGCGTCACTGATAATCGATGAAGTTCAAACTGGATGTGGGCCAACGGGCAAAATGTGGTGTCACGAATATTTTGATTTGCCAACCCCGCCTGATTGCGTTACATTTAGTAAGAAGATGTTGACAGGCGGGTTTTACTTTTTACCTGAATTAAAGTAAGTGAATATATTATCAAATAATCCTAAGTCCTACATAAGGGTTTACCAACCGAGACCACTGCCTAGCCTGTGATGTCGAATTTCTCTTGAATGTGAGAATTTTCGTATAAGCAATACAGAATGGAATTTTCAATTTTAAAATAAATATCTAAAAGGTAACTCCCATAGATTTGGCCTTATTTTAAAAACTTCGCGGGAACCTATTATGCTTTCACAATAATCCAAAACAAATAATAGTATTATTTGTGTGGCTTTTCCTGGCTGGGCCACCATCACCGATTTTAATTCTGATTGGACAGACAATTATTAGTCGTTAATTAGTCGAAATTAGTCGCCAAATTACAGGATTGGTCGGTCTGTGGTTCAAAAGTTATAAGGGTAGTTTCGGGGCCCAGCCAGAAAGGAATTTTCCTGGCTGGGCCCCCACTGTATCTCGACAACCAAAGCATCTAGCGGAGATCTGTTTGCGCCCATAATTAGTCGTTAATTAGTCGCCAAATTACAGAATTGGTCGGTCTGTGGTTCAAAAGTTATAGGGGTAGTCTGCTGGCCCAGCCGGAACGGGCTTTTTCTGGCTGGGCCCCCATTATATCTCGACAACCAAAGCATCTAGCGGAGATCTGTTTGCGCCCAGAATTAGTCGTTAATTAGTCGAAATTAGTCGCTAAATTACAGAATTGGTCGGTCTGTGGTTAAAAAGATATAAGACATTATGTTTTGTTAGGGGTAGTCTGAGAGCTAATGTACCCAAAAAAAATTTATAGGAATATGTCAACTGCATGAAATAAATTTCCTATTAAATGCAGTTTTATGGCTTTATTGCCGAAAATATACATATCAGTTACAAAAATTACAGATGATTTTGACCATTAATCGTATTTAACCAGAGGAAGGTGATACAAATGTAGAGGCTAATTAATCCAGGGCCACTCTTAGACTATTCGGCGCCATCTTGTGTATATGTACAGTCGCGTACAATATTTAGTGTATTCAAAAATAATAGAACCATAAAATAGTAAATAAAAATAAAAAATATTTCCTTGAATAATCATTTATTTATAATAATGGATTTATTAAAAGTAATAATATTTTAATATGAAATCGTTACATAAGACATGTCTCATACATTTTTGCTTAATACACCTAAATTGTTGAGAATTTAAAGTATAATCTATATAATAAAAATGAATTACTAAATGTGTTGCTAAGCGCAAAACTCGAGAACGGCTGAACCGATTTGGCTGATTTCTTTTTTATTGTGTTTGATTAAGTCAAAGGAAGGTTTTTATGAAAAGAAAAAACGTAAAAATACTAGGAAAAACAAACGACGAGAACTAATTTTCTTTTCCCATACAAACCACTCTGTCCCTAGGTGTCAATCATTTGACGTCAATCAAAACAAAACAAAGGCGCGTTAGGATTATCTTTGGTATGCCTTCAAGTTGATTAGAGGTTGCATGTCATTTCTATTTCTAATGTAGGTACGTGTCATCATTACTTCCTCGGTGCGTAGCATTTTCTTGGTTGTCATTTTGTTTTAGAGAAATAGGGCAGAAGAAGGTCTGCCGGGACACCTAGTTAGGAATAAATATATAGCCATACCTTAAAACCTAACGGCAATATATTACATTACAAGCTTTTATTTAATTTGCAACGGTTTTTAGTTTGTATATATCAAATCTTCTAACCTGAATTAGAACTAGAATTTTTTACTAAATCTTCCTCGATTTTTGTTAAGATTGAAGAGAGGAGCACTCAATCCACATGCACATGAAGTACCAGTGCTTTTAGATATGAGTGGCTAGTGTGTAAAGAAGTGTGTATGTGCGTGTGTTGTTAGTATGGAAAAGCGAGTTGCAACTATACGTGATGATTGGGGCAGCAGAAGCAGGAAGCTAGATCCAATTATTTGAGAGGGAGCAATAATTTCTCGGTTTCTTGGTAGTTAAGGGATTTAGTTTAGTTTTTAGTTAGGGGATATATCTTAAGGGTGCTATTTAATTTATTATATAAGTATGGTCCTATGAGAAACAGTGTGATAAGGGAGCGTTGTGGAGTGAAAGAAGATGTAGTAACAAGGATTGAGAAAGGTATGTTAAGATGGTTTGGTCATGTAGAGAGAATGGATGAACGGAGATTGACGAAACAAGTATATATGGTGAGTATGGATGGACGAGTTGGAAGGGGAAGACCTCGGCGAACGTACCGCAACCAAATTGCGGATGTTCTTAAAAAAGGCCAGGTTCCGAGCACCCTAAACCGACGGTCATGCATGAAGAGATTAATGAATGTAGATGAAGCGAAAGTAGTGTGCCAGGATCGTAGCAAGTGGAAATCTATAGTCTCTGCCTACCCCCATGGGAGACAGGCGTGACAATATGTATGTATGTATGTATGTATGGTCCTAGGAAGGAGAAGAAATTACGTGAGTGCGAAGATTTGACGGATTAAGTTTGGCATACCCTAGCTTTTCGGCGCTTATCTTTATGAAGGTTTGGATTGTATTGCAATAAAGAATGTTGCTTGATCGCCATACGCAAAATAAAGGTTTGTCTAACCGTAAGAACATCCCATTCCTTAAAGAGGGCTACGGTAGGAAATAGGTAGGGGTGACCGGCTGCAACTTTAAGAATGGCACGCTGTGCTCTCTGAACTTCAATCAAGTGGGTCTTTGCGGCGCCTCCCCAAGAAGTTATACAGTAATCGGTAAGTGAATGGCATAAGGCATTGTAAATAATTTTGATAATACTCCGATCTGCTGTGTGCCTGATGGTTGTAAAGATGTAAATTAGTTTACGCATCCGGGTTACAAGGACATGCGGCTTGAATGTCAGGAGCTGGTCAATAATGATACCAAGGTATTTAATATTCTCCACTCTTTGTAGAATGGGACAGGAGCACTGGGTATAAGGAACACAGGAGTGATAGGAGATTCGTAAATCAGGTGGAGAGAGTAAATTTAACCTATGAGCAAAAGTGACATATTTGGTTTTATTAACATTCAATGTTAAGATATTTGACCGAAGCCATTTACCAACCCGGTTAAATCCATTTTGTGCTGAGTCAAAGACCATCTCCTAGGTATGGCCACTGAAAAAGAGGGCTGTGTCATCGGCGAAAGTAACAATTTTACCATCTTGGAGCTGAAGTTCGCAGAGGTTATTGATATACACCAAGTACAATAAACACTATTCGTACATCAGTTTTCATCAAAAAACAGTAGCGTTTATCTTTCCTGAGTATAATAAACGGTATACGTACGTTATGTACGTTTGACGTACATCATTTTAAGATATAATTGATCGGTTTCTGAAATGGTGGCTCCGCTGCAGAGTATGACACATTTTTTTGGATTATTATCGACGCTTAGGTTCTCACAAAGTTTTTAAAATAAGCCCAAATCTATGGAAGTTACTTTTTAAATATTTATTGTGAAGTTGAAAATTCCGATCTGTTATTGCTCATACGCAAATTACTCACTTTCCATCGAAATTTGTGTAACTTGTAATAATGTGGGTATGATGATTATTTTATGTATGAAACTACAATTCGTGAGGATCATATTACAATAATAAAACTTGGAGAAAAGTTTATACAAAAAAATATAAAAAAAATTAGTCACTTGATCGTAAACTTTTCTAAAAAATGAATAAAGTACATGGGGGTCCAATCGATAGGTATGGTAGTCCCCTATCATCCTGCGTCGGCTTGACACCTTACAAGAAACACCCTGTATATATATAATATAGAATATAGATATAGATAGATTAGTTAAAGGTACCTAATAAATAAATTATATAATAGTTTAATACTTATTTAAAGTTAAAATTAGAGCTATCAGTTAAATTGTAATTAACTCCAATATTCTCTTTTATATAGCCCTCCTCATGCATTCAGAATTTTTAACACGTGGATGGGAGATCCATCCAAGTTGATATTGCTCGATCACGTTATGAGAATCGTAAAAGAAGAAAAGCTACTTGAGAGTGTACTGGAGTCGGGAGGCATAATGAAATGCGGCCTCCACGAACTTGAGAAAGATTTTCCGGATCTTGTAAATAGCGTGCGCGGTCGAGGTCTCTTTTTGGCGTTCACCTCCGCCTCAACTAAAATGAGGGACAAGATCAATCTTGAAATGAAGAAAAAAGGTGAGTTATATGCACTTAGTACCAATGTATTTAGTTGTTATAATAACATCTTAACATACATACAATCACGCTTGTATTCTCCAAATTAACCGAAGGGTTAGGCAGAGGTGTAATAATCTACACCCACATTTTACCATATGTATCTCAGTGTTTACTAAAACGTATCTGAATTTTGCTGTTCCGAATGGCTGTGCAGATAAAATTACTAACAATGCTGAAGTGTTTTTGGCCAACAATATCGAAATCAGGAAGGCCAATAATCACGAATGGCAAACATTTACGACCCCATTGTCTTTACACCAAGTTTTTGAGGTTGATCGTCTCTCCTTGGGCGCCAAATCCAATTCATTCATGGCAATAAATAAGATTTTTTTCATTTATTGCCATGAATGAAATGGCAATAAATTGTGGCAATAAAACCCCGCAATAGGGGTCCTCCGGGACGGGTGCTCCCCGAGGCATTGGCGTCTTCAGAGAGTAACCCTCGAATGAGCCCTCGGTTTATAAAATTTATCGATTCACAGGTGTTCTGGCGGGAGCATGCGGATTAAAATCAGTGCGTCTTCGACCTTCTCTGACTTTCCAGGCTAAGCATGTTGAGATCTTTCTGGATAAACTCAGGGAAACACTTTGCTCGGTGAAGTAAACTGCAATTAAGTTTTGTTTTGGTTACGAAAAGACTTTCTGTTACCAGCACACTGCTTTCAGTGTTATTTATTACTTAGTTTTTTTATACCAATTTAATTTACTTTTTTCTAGTAATTTCACTTTTTTACCTAAAATTGATCTTATCGCAATGGGTAGATACCATCATATTTCTCAGATTGAGTGCAAAACAAACGAATAAAAAGTAACACATTATACTTAAATACGAATCGCTTGAATAGAATTTCAATAACTTATTGATGATACAGAAGTGATACAACTTGTGTCTGGACCTAGTTCTTTTGCAGATTTTTTTGAGATAATAGGGGCACCTAAATTACCTTGCAAAGAATTTAAGGCATGGCTCATTGTCGAACAAATGTAGTGTATAGTAAATGCAGTGTATAACATTCTCACGCCAAGAACACGTGAAGTAAGCTAATCTGGAATTAAAATAGTTTCAAAATATCATCCACGTTGACGTCGTGTTCAAGATTCTGAAACTTGGAAGTTCATAGGCTTAGAAAAATCTCCATTACTGAAAATCCAAAACAAGCGAGGTGAGATTTTTTTTCTTAGAATCAGTACCGTACCTACCTGTAGATATCGTGGCAGTTTTGAAAAAAACTAAGTTGGTCTAACACTTACGCTTACTTTATTTAAAAAACTAAGTTGGATTCGAAGGTTACTCGAAAGATGGAATTTTCACTTGCAGACGTGTTCCACCGACTTTCAAACTATAATGAAGATAAGTATATATTATCTAATACGGACCTACAAATTTCTTGAAAGAAGTGTTCTTCTAGTTGCTACTAAATTTTGCTATTTTAAATAGGTACCTACCTAACTAAATTGCTAACTGTCGTTTAGTTTCATCTTCTTTTCATCACGCCGTACATGAGACTTGCCTATATGTAAGTATAAACCAGGCTTAATACGAATTAATAGTTACCTGAATAAAACTCTCGTGCACAGACGGGAAAGGCAAAATAAATATTTTTGTTTGTACACAAATACGATGCGCTCCTCTACGATTACTTAATTGCCTAAAATATTGATACTTAGCGTAAAAACAATGTATTAACAAATTAAAAGGTATTTGTAATCGAACTTAAAATATAAGAAAAATAAGCTAGAGGGCAACTTTTGTTGTTCAATAAATACAAGTGAAGCGGACATCACGATCGCCGTACACAAAAAAATTGTGATCTTGTTATGTGCCGAGACCAGAGGCTAACATTAATTTGGTATATAATATTAGTTTTATGGCGAGGTAGGCCATCGAAAGTAGCATAATTCCGTTGCACACATCCGAGAAATATGGTAAGACGTAGATATGTAGAAATGTTGTACTTAGGTACTTATGCATTATTATAAACGTGTCATGTAACTTATTAAATTAAGTCTTCTTATATATCTGAATACTTATATGTCTGAATGATGTCTTCCAAATATACCATGTGTTATTGTGCAAGTTGTTTATTATTTTGCCGAGTCCTTCCACTAGTAGGCACCAACAAAGTTGTTCACAGCCTGCTTTCGATTGCGTTATAAATTTGCTCTGTAACTTATTGATTCCGTTACCGTTACGTTGAAAATATGATACAGATATAGATAGGTACATTCGATCTGTAGCAACACATTGTTAGTACAATTTGTAGAAGAAGTCGCGGTATGGAAGGGGCCGGGCTGAAAGCGTCAGGCTGGCCCGGCCTCCAATAAGTGCCTGTAACTTCTTTATTAAAGAGGTACATTAATTACTTTAAACAAAAAGTAAAACCGTGCGTTTAGTTGGCTAACAAGTACTTATAAACAAAACTATCCACTAAAAATTTAAAAATAAAACCTTCAAAAAATATTAAAATAATTTTGTCTAAAACAGTTTGGGTAGGCGGTGGTGAAAACAAAAGAACCACTCAAATAGAAGTTACCGACTTCCCAAACTGGTTTAGACAAAATTATTTTATTATTTTTTGACGGCGTAATTATATTTTTGAATTTTTAGTGGATAGTTTTGTTTATAAGTACTTGTTTGCCAACTAAACGCACTGCTTCTATAAGACAGCGATGTTTCGGAGTAAACGATAATATCATCGATGTAAACAATTTTTAAATTGCTTATTTTTTATTATTTTTTAGCATTAAATATTGCGAAATTATCACTCGATCGAATTTTTCTTTCACTAGAAATTTTCTTTAATTAGAAAATTCATTTTCTTTGTGATAATTTCGCAATATTTAATGCTAAAAAATAATAAAAAATAAGCATAATACGGTAAGGCAACATCGTTCGACATTGAACTACCTGTAAAGGCAGTCGTGTTGGTTGAAAGACATAGTAATGTCTTCAATAGATGGGGCCGACGTCGCCTCAAGACGTAGAAGGTGGAAGAGAAATTCGACATCACAGGCAGTGGTCTCGGTAGCTTAGTTGGTAAAGCGTCTGGTGTACTTAACCAGAGGGACGCAGGTTCAAACCCTGCCTGAGATCGAATTTTTCTTTCACTAGAAATTTTCTTTAATTAGAAAATTCATTTTCTTTGTGATAATTTTTAAATTTTTGTTAATATTTTTAAAACTGTTCAACCGACTTCGATAAAATTTGAACGGGGCCACCTCTGAACCCACCAAACAAACAATCATTAAAATCGATCCACAATTGGCGGAGAAATCGCGTAACAAACATACAAAAAAAAACATACGGACGAATAGAGAACCTCCTCCGTTTTGTAGTCGGTTGAAAATGAAGAAAGTAGGTACATATGTTTGTAAAAATCGATTCGATTGATACCATCATCAAAATAGACGGGGCCGGGCCAGCCTGACGGACGTGTTTTTATTAACCGCAAACGTCCGCGGACGGTATGCATGGGGTGGGGAACACCGGGAACACGTCCTTGCGCCAGAAGTGGACTACGCGAAAGCTTGCACGTGCATATCAACCTATGTAAAAATGGACGAACGAATTATCGAGTGCGTTTGCAACAGGGAATTAAGTAAGTACTGTATAATCATAAATTAAAGGATTACAAACATGCTTCAAACACCTTCTTTTAAACGACTTCAAAAAAGGAGGAGGCTGTTATACGTTCTTCTGTATACATTTTTTTTCTATTTATGTTCACCGATTTCTCCGTCAATTGCGAACCGATTTTGAAATTTATTTTTTGTTCAAAAAATCCTCCCCATTTTCATCAAGTTAAAATCTGACGATGGGATCCCGGAGAAGTCGAGGGAACTTCAAATAATATTATATGCATACCTTAAACAAGATTTATAATTTTTAAAGTAACTCATAATGCATTTGCTCTCGAAAAACATCATTTGGTGAAGTGGAACTGATGATGGAGACCAGAAAGACCCCCTTATGTATTTTTCCCGATTTTTCAAAAGGTAGGTAAAATTCCCAGGTAGTCCCATTGTCATCAAGTTAGAATCCGACGATGGGATCTTGGAGGAATCGAAGGAACTCTTCAAATAAGTATTGTATTTGTATTTGCTCTAGGAAACTCGTGCAAAGCAAATTCAGATTCTAGGAAAACTTCATTTGGTGAAGTGAAACTGATGATGATGAAGATCACCGCTGCACCGCAACTCCCCCATAAGTATTGCAGGGGTTGCGATTCGTATACTTTTATATAGTTGCAATTTATGCTAGTAACAAAGAATAATTATGGTGAAGTCCTCAATAATTAACGTCCCTGCATTGGGAAAAGCAATATTTTGTAAAAGGTGATGAGCAGTTGACATTGGGTTATTGTAAGTTAGGCAAAAAAACTATGTGATCACTAAAAATTTATAACCACCTTCAAAAATAATAAAAATAATGATAATATGTCTAAAACTATTTTGGAAGACGGTGACGGAAACGTAAAGATTCACTCAAAGCCACCGACCGACGTCCGAAAATGTTTTAGCCATATCATTATTTTTGAAGGCGGTTTCACATTTTTTGTTAAAAGTTACTTTATTATGACAACATATAGTTGCCGCCGCTAATTCGAGAAAATCGTGCTCACTTTCACTACTCGATCTGGTGACCGATTATGGTTTCATGTCTAGCCAAGTTGTTGCGCTTGATGATAAAAAAATACAGTTTCCATGCATAGAATTAATATTTAAATACAGTTCATTTGATTTTCCTTCATTTTCACAGGCTTAGGACTGTTAAGACTGTCATTCGATTCGTATAAATTACGGTAAAAATCGTGTGGCTTTTCCTGGCTGGGCCACCATCACCGATTTTAATTCTGATTGGACATAGAATTAGTCGTGAATTACCTAGTCGAAATTAGTCGCCAAATTATAGAATTGGTCGGTCTGTTGTTCAAAAGTTATAAGGGTAGTTTCGGGGCCCAGCCAGGAAAGACTTCTCTTGGCTGGTCCACCACTGTATCTCCACAACCAAAGCATGTAGCGGTAATCTGTTTGCGCCCAGAATTAGTCGTTAATTAGTCGAAATTAGTCGCCAAATTACAGAATTGGTCAGTCTGTGGTTCAAAAGTTATAAGGGTAGTTTGCTGGCCCAGCCGGAAAGGGCTTTTTCTGGCTGGGCCACCATTATATCTCTACAACCAAAGCATCTAGCGGAAATCTGTTTGCGCCCAAAATTAGTCGTTAAATAGTCGAAATTAGTCGCTAAATAACAGAATTGGTCGGTCTGTGATTAAAAAGATATTAACAAAAACATTTTTATCCATGCATCTGGTACGGGTGAGTAGAAAATACTTTTGTTCAAATATTTGAGAGAAATATTACAATACCTATACTAAGTGATTGATAAAACACTAAAACGGTTGACATTTCACAAGAAGTATTTGTGATAGTTATTTTTCTGTAATACTATAACGGTAAATAATTTAAATCTGTGTTTTATAAAATCAACATAAAGAAGAAAAATTAATAAGTAGAAAGTATGTTGAAAATGGTCGCAAAATGTATGCCTGCTGGGAAGTTTACTTTTACGGTCATGGTCCACATAGAGATGAGCGTAATTAATTACTTTGTTATCAGATTAATAATCTGATTGAGAGTAATCTTCAGTTACATCTATCTTGATTACATTCAAAACGAAAATTTAATTTTGATTCCTGTAGTCTAATCAAAATTGATGATTGTTTAATTTTATTATAACATACATAACATACCATCACGCCTGTATTCCCCGAAGGATTAGGCAGAGGTGTACTAATGAACACCCACATGTCGCCGGTATGTTTAGATCCCATGTAATAGGGGGCGAGCCTATTGCCATAACCGGGCACAAATCCAGACTCCGAGCTACTACTGAGAATTTCATAGAAAACCCCAATATCACTTTGCTCGACCTGGGGATCGATCCCAGGACCTCTAGCGCAGCAGTCGCGCTTGGGACCACTAGACCAAGAGGCAGGAGGAGGACCTTATTTGATTGAGTTTTTCATAATATAATAAGTATTAGATTTACTTAACTTTTTTACTTCATCTATTCACAAAGTAACTGATTATTACTATACTCTTTACAGAGGATGTGCTATAAAATTATATGAAATGCCAATATTAACCGCGTTTTGATTTGTTTGCAAATAAAAAAGTCATAATTTGTGCTCTCCCAAGTGCTCGTTTCACTTTCATTTTTTTTACTTTTTGCACACTATAGTCGGCGTCAGGTTGACTGGACCAAGAGAGAATTTGGAAGTTTCAGCAATACCAAGTTTTAGTACCTATTTGGTACTATTTGGTACCTGACATCAAATAATTAGTACCATGCTGAAGAGAGAAAACTATAACGATGAAAGTGGCCAGCTATTCTGACGTCAGAATGGCTGGACCACATCGGTTTCACCTAGTTGTAGGCGTTATAATGAATTTGTCTTTTCGTTAAATTTTAGTACCTCATTAGTACCTCAACATATGTTCTTCTTAGATTTTTCTGATAAGCCAAAAACGAGTTACACTTAAAAGAAATTTTGTATGTAATCTGGACCACGTCGATTTCACTTAGTTGTAAGCATTTTAATGAATTTGTCTTTTCGTTAGATTTTAGTACCTCATTAGTACCTCAACATATGTTTCTCTTAGAATTTTCCGATAAGCCAAAAAAAAGTTACACTTAAAAGAAATTTTGTATGTAATCTGGACCAAGTCGGTTTCACCTAGTTGTAGGCGTTATAATGAATTTGTCTTTTCGTTAAATTTTAGTACCTCATTAGTACCTCAACATATGTTCTTCTTAGATTTTTCTGATAAGCCAAAAAAAAGTTACACTTAAAAGAAATTTTGTATGTAATCTGGACCACGTCGGTTTTACCTAGTTGTAGGCGTTATAACGAATTTGTCTTTTCGTTAAATTTTAGTACCTCATTAGTACCTCAACATATGTTTCTCTTAGAATTTTCCGATAAGCCAATAACAAGATACGTGTCATACCTACTCTGCCGCAGAGCCACCATTCTAGAAACCGATCAATTATATCTTATGATTTAGTATACCGTTATTGCTATACGTGCATTAGGTAATGAGAAAATAGACATTGATTGTGGCTCTGCTGGAGAGCATACTCTCTAGCAGAGCCACACAGAACATGCACTCAGGCAAGACAAACGCTCTTGTTTTATGATAAAAACTGTTGTACGAAGTGTTTATTGCGTACGTGCCATTGTATATTGAAAAGTTTGCAATTTGGGTTTAGACAGAACAGCACTACTTCATTGGCATGTTTTAATTTAATCAAGATTATCACGCAGGCTGTAAATGATGGCCTACCTGTTGCGGCGATCTTCCTAGATAATATGAGTAAAACGTTCGATTTTGTTGACCACAATTTGCTCTTACACAAGTTGGAAAAATATGGAATAAGAGGTAAAGCGAACGATTGGTTGAAAGACTACCTTAATGATAGGCAACAATGTGTGGAATATTATTCTTGCTTAAAAATACAATTTTCAATAAATGTTTGCACACCATAGTGTAATGGTAGAATGTTTAAGGTCCACCAATTTAAGATCATACTTTTGTAAAAGTACACTACGTTCTGGCAAATAAATACATTTGAATTTGATGTACTTAAACAGAAGACGCAAGTCCGAATCCTGCCCGTGGTCGTATTTTTCCTTCACTAAAATAACTTAATAATCATTTATTTTCATGAAGTACCGTTGTAGTGTTAGATCGCCGGAATAGCTGGGATCTAGTGAATAACACCACTCTGGGACAGACTGGGGTCTGACGATAAAATACGGTTGTTGTCCCTCCGCAATACAGCAGCAACAAAGTATAATACGCGCACGTACCTTGGTATGCCGCTGCTATCGTTGAGCCGCCTTTCGATGATTTCACGAGCCGATGTTGACTGTTGCTGTTGACTGAGGGTTGACGATGAGCTGGATTCACAGTAAGACGAGCTAGAGTCGCGCGCGTTTGATGTCCAGCCCGAGTCTTCGGTCTCCGGTCATTCGAAACCGACTACAGATAACACAGAGGCGCCAACTTTGATGAGTACGGCGCTCATGACAACTGGGCTGTGAGTTGCTACGTTTTGTTGCCGCATATACAACGACGGAACACCGATCGCATTTTATGTACGTTTAGTGGTAACGGAACAACTGTTTTAAAAACTAGCCTATGGTTTAAGACACAAAAAATTTCATGAATGTTACGCCTATTTAATTTGATGCCACCATGATAGACGGCTGTATTGAAAACGGCTCGTTATCAATAAATTCGATTATTCGGATTTTTTACCGATTATGTGTATACAAGTGAATTTGAAGAGTCACAACACTACGTTATAGGACCTGACTACATGACTTTGAAACGAAGTCCAGAAAAAGCTATCTATTGTACATATAGGTTAATTAGCCTTGTTTGAAGGATTTAAATATAAATTTAGCGATTAAGAATTTGTACATCTTGTGATAAAATAAAAACAGCTTCAATATTCCAAGGTTTTACGGCGAAGGTTATTGGAATTGTGTGAGGTACGCCTATGCAAACTTATTTAGGTGTCGTTTACATTTTTAGCTTAAAATAACCAGGCGCTTTCCATGAACATTTTAGTAAAGTTAAAATAAAATAAACCATTGTCTAATAATGTTTTTTTTGATCACGTACGCAATAAACACTTCGTACAACAGTTTTTATCAAAAAACAAGAGCGTTTGTCTTTCCTGAGTACATGTTCTGTGTGGCTCTGCTAGAGAGTATGCTCTCCAGCAGTGCCACAATCAATGTCTATTTTCTCATTACCTAATGCACGTATAGCAATAACGGTATACATACATCATTTTAAGATATAATTGATCGGTTTCTAGAATGGTGGCTTTGCGGCAGAGTAGGTATGACACGTATCTTGTTATTGGCTTATGGGAAAATTCTAAGAGAAACATATGTTGAGGTACTATTGAGGTACTAAAATCTAACGAAAAGACAAATTCATTATAACGCCTACAACTAGGTGAAACCGACTTGGTCCAGATTACATACAAAATTTCTTTTAAGTGTAACTTTTTTTTGGCTTATCGGAAAATTCTAATAGAAACATATGTTGAGGTACTAATGAGGTACTAAAATCTAACGAAAAGACAAATTCATTATAATGCCTACAACTAGGTGAAATCGACGTGGTCGATTTATACAACATTTCTTTTAAGTTTATACAAAATCGATTACATACAAAATTTCTTTTAAGTGTAACTTTTTTTTGGCTTATCAGAAAAATCTAAGAAGAACATATGTTGAGGTACTAATGAGGTACTAAAATTTAACGAAAAGACAAATTCATTATAACGCCTACAACTAGGTGAAACCGACTTGGTCCAGATTACATACAAAATTTCTTTTAAGTGTAACTTTTTTTTGGCTTATCGGAAAATTCTAAGAGAAACATATGTTGAGGTACTAATGAGGTACTAAAATCTAACGAAAAGACAAATTCATTAAAATGCTTACAACTAAGTGAAATCGTCGTGGTCCAGATTACATACAAAATTTATTTTAAGTGTAACTCGTTTTTGGCTTATCAGAAAAATCTAAGAAGAACATATGTTGAGGTACTAATGAGGTACTAAAATTTAACGAAAAGACAAATTCATTATAACGCCTACAACTAGGTGAAACCGATGTGGTCCAGCCATTCTGACGTCAGAATGGCTGGCCACTTTCATCGTTATAGTTTTCTCTCTTCAGCATGGTACTAATTATTTGATGTCAGGTACCAAATAGTACCAAATAGGTACTAAAACTTGGTATTGCTGAAACTTCCAAATTCTCTCTTGGTCCAGTCAACCTGACGTCGACACACTATAACTGTAAGAAAATGATATTCTCATTTTTTTGCAAAGTTTTATGTCCTTGCTACTAACTGTTAAAGAGTGTCCACATGAGGAGATAAAAAATTACTGTAAGTATAGTTACATGGCTGTGTTACTTACCGTTGAGGAGTGCCATCGTGGGGAGACAATCATGGCTACAGAATCTGGTTATTTATTCCATTTTAATGTGAGTATTATCTTCAGAAGACTGCCTCATTAGTCTATTAGACCTAAGCGCGACTGCTAGCTAGAGGTCCTGGGTTCTGTCTCCAGGTCGAGCAGTGTTATTGGGTTTTGTATGAAATTCCCAGTACCAGTAGCCATGATTGTCTCCCCACGATGGCACTCCTCAACGGTAAGTAAACGTCCGTCAGGCTGGCCCGGCCCCATCGATTTTGATGATGTTTTTGGTATCAATCGAATGTACTCCTTATTACAAGCATATGTACTTCCTTCATTTTCAATGTACCTCTCTAATAAAGAAGTTACAGGCACTGTTTGACGTGTGCGTGTGTGTGAGAGATTTCTAAAGACAAAATTATACACGTCGGGCTTTGTATGCAAGCTGAATGTGATGGTTATAAAGTAAACACTCAATGGAAACAAAACAAACCTAATAATAAAAAATCTATGTACATATAATCTGTCCTGGAGGTAGTACATATGTACTTCTTTCTTTTTTAAATATATTACCTAATTTAAGAAATATGAGCACCTGAAATATTTTCAGCCCGGCCCCCTACAAACGTTAATATCTTTGTTAATATTACGTTATTCTGTCCAGTATGGGATCGATCGGAGCAAGATATGAAGGTATATTGGTATAGTTCGAGTCGTGTACCAATAAGCCTCCTATTTGAAAAGATAAATAAAATCCAAGAATGTTCTAGTTGAGTGACCATCAGTCTTGAGAAAATTTCAGGACTTGTCAAATTAACCTTTTTTTTTCCTAAATTAGTAGACGGAACAGGCTAATATCTGAGACCATTCTGCCTAGTCATCAGTTTGCATTTTTCTTATAAAGGGAAAATCCAGTTCAATTCATCAGTATGTTCAAATTAAACAAGTTATTTATAATAAATATTTTTTAGATTGGTCAAAATTACCCACATTACTTAGGTAAAAATATTTATTCAATCATACTTACTTCAACTTGGAAGACCTACACATATTCAAAATTTACCGTAAGGCGGTTCGTCTCGCCTTGGGCGCTAATATATGTTTTCAGCAAATGGTACATCTACTACTCATACTTATACTCCAATCTAAGTTCATGGCGGTTGGAATTGCGACATCAACTAGGTATAATGCATACACAACTGAGTACCAAAACTTTTGCTTAAAAACCGTTATCGTAGCGGAAGCTACAGCAAGCAAGCAAGATACCGCAGCACAATGCTGTTGCAGCAGAAATACAATTAATATGCAAAAAAAACGCCAGGAAAGGTAAATAATTATGAGTTTATATGCAACCACCGAGAGGTTAAATTTCACTGTTGGCGAGTCCATATCTGGTCTTACAGCAGCGTGAGAATGATTTTTGGTTATGGATATTGGATATTCCTAGTTATTATAAAAAACATAGGTATTAAGTGTAGGTTTTATTCCGACTGCTTGAAATGATATTTTTTACAGAAATTACCTGAGACCGATTAGTCCAACTACACCAAGAAGGAACATGATCAAAAGAGACGAAAACAAGAGCTACTTAAGCAGGAGTTACAATTAAAAAAAAAAGTGATAATGAGGTTGAAAATGCAAAAGTTGATTTAAATAAACCAAGTACTTACCTACTTCCTAAAAACTAAACTAGTTACGTTTTATTTTGTCCAGTATTGATCCCATACCATCACGCCTATATTCGTCGAAGGGTTAGGTATAGGTGTACTTAATGTACCTACACCCACAGATCGCCAGTATGTTTATGTAAAAAGGGGCGAGCCTATTGCCATTCACTGGGCACATATCCAAACTCCGAGCTGTTAAGGTGTCGTCAAGATGAAGGGACCAAGTTTCCAATGTCTGTCACACTTATATAAAAAAATAGTGCTAATTTGCTACCTTTGATATAATTTTAGCTACCTCATCATTTAGTACTAAGAATATCATAGAAAAGCCCAATAACACGTTGCTTGACCTGGAAGTCGAGCCCAAGGCCTCTAGCGTAACAGTCGCGCTTAGGACCACTAGATTCATGGGGCAGGCTGTGAGACAATATAAAATTGAAAATTGTTAGTGTTATTGTAAATAATACTTAATTTACAGTTTCAAAAAGTTTCATGAAAAGTATGTTGTTATATTTCGGCCTTCTCATTAATATGTACCTACTCCGCAAAAATATCGTCTGATAATTTTTCCGACATAATAACATAGTATCTAACAATGTTTAAATTCATTATAAAATAATCAAAAGTTTATTAAATAAAAAATACGTCGTTGACAACTAGAAAAGTCATACAATTACTCTGTGCTAATAGTTACTTATATGACCATTGGTTAAGCTAACAATTAATCAAAAAACGCATTTTTGCGAAATTTTACCATTGGTAACGATTTTGACTATTGGTTGAGTTTAACTACCTACGGATCAAAAAACTGGGCCTTTTTAGTGGTCAAAGCGTCTGTTGTACCTAACCTGAAGACGCAGGTTTGAATCCTGCACGCAGTCGAATTTTTGCTTCACTTAAATATTGGACCTTAACAATTTGGTTAGTAGAGTGAAAATAAGAAGTCAGATAATAAGCAATTGTTTTTTTCTGTAAATCATTTGACACCCTGTGGTGTAATTTATAAGAAGCTTGCGATCTCACTGCCCGAACATGCAGTAGCGTAGTGTGGCATTTCGTCGCCCGCCGGCCGTATATGTTTGACTAGTAAATTACCTGCAGAAACTTATGGAATAACTTTTCAAAATTGTGGCTATGCCACTGCGACCATGTTATGCGTTCAATATTTATTATATTACAGAGATACACATAATCTAAACAAAACAAAGAAAATCATTTGCAATTGGAATAACGATTTGCTACTTATGTGTCAATTATGTATGTAGTATTTTTGTATATCTAACCTCTAAAAAAATACGACTTATCTACTTAATCCTATATAATTTTCAAAAATATCCATCAGCTAATTTTCGAGATATAGAGTGGCTCCTCGAACCAAACGCTTGAATTGAGGACCTTTGACGTTGAAATGAAATGAAATGATATTTATTTCTGTAAATAGATCTTTTAAGACACTTTTACAAGTCTTTTTTTTACATATTTTTTTTAACTAGATGGCGCCGTTATTTAACTCTTGAAGGCTTTCAGCTCAAATTCCAGGATTCAGCTTTAATTTTTTTTTCTATCGTTACCATATAGAGATAGTAGTCCATACAGCCTGCGTTCCCATTGAGGGACAACATTTGAATTTTGAGCTTCTGAAAGCCTTTAGTAAAAGTTTCCAAACAATTGTAAATTCAACCAATAATTTGTAAAAGCAGCCACTCAAAAGTTACAATAGGCCAAAAAGGCTCAAAAATTACTGGATTAAATGAGTGCCTCGTTAGTCTAGTTGTCATAAGCGCGACTGCTATGCTAGATGTCCTGGGTTCGATCCCCAGGTCGAGCAGTGATATTTGCCCAGAGCACAAAATTTGCCCAACTTTATCATTTACCGAAATATAAACGCAGCTTATGTCCTTTCCCAAGGTCTAGTCTATTTTTGTACCAAATTTCGTCAAAATCCAAAAGGACATTCATCCCCTATTTCATCCCCACACAGTTTGGAATTTCAAAAACCCCATATCGAATATTTATTTATTTCTTATCAAGTGCCTAAACACAAAAGTTCAGCGTTTATCTTCAACAATGACAAACTCCCATACAATTTTCCATCCCTTATTACAACTCCTTTTTTTCAACAAAACGTGGTTTATATCCTTTCCCAAGGTCTAATCTATTTTTGTACCAAATTTTATCAAAATCGGTTCCAAGGTTGGGCTTCAAAGCGTGACTTTGTTTGGACTTCCATATGAACTTTCATCCCCACTCAGTTCGAAATTTCAAAAACGCTAGAACAAATATTTATTTATTTCTTATCAAGTGCCTAAATTCAAGGTTTCATCGTTTTATCTTCAACAATGACAAACTCCCATACAAATTTTCATCCCTTATTTCAACCCCTTAATTACAAAAAAACGTAGCTTATATCCTTCCCCAAGTTCTAGTCTATTTTTGTTCCAAATTTCATCAAAATTGGTTCCGGGGTTAAACTTGAAAACGTGACTTTGTTTGGGACTTCTAAACGAACTTTCATCCCCTATTTCATCCCCACACAGGTCGAAATCTCAAAAACACTAGAACAAACAAATAAATATTTGTTTCTTATCAAGTGCCTTAATATAAAGTTTCATGGTTTTATCTTGAAAAATGACGAACTCCCATACAAACTTTCACCCACTATTTCAACCCCTTCAATAACTATTTCTTGCAATAAAAGGTAGCCTATGTCCTTTCTCAAGCTTTATTCTATCCCAGTAACAAATTTCATCAAAATCGGTTGAGTGGTTTAGGCGTGAAAGCGTAACAGACAGACAGACAGAGTTACTTTCGCATTTATAATATTAAGTAGGGAAGTAGGAATTGATGTCGCAGTTTCTACTTCTATGTACCTACGCACGGCTACACAGCAAGCAAACAAAACCAGTATAAGCTGTCCTTTAATTGTTCAGAGAACCTATAGAATGGGAGGTCATTCTAAACTGGTTTTGTATAGCTTGATGTGTAGCCGTGTGTACCTAGAATGTGTTTTATCCGAATAATTTGCGGAAAACCAAGCAAAATTAAGCTTTAATCTTAAATTTAGCAAATCTACTGTAATTTTACGTTCGCGATCTGGAAGCACTGCCTGTGCAACTGTCAAGTTGGCTTGTCAATGTCAACTTGAGGATCAATTTGCATGATTGCATGCATTGATGATTCTGAATTACTAAATATTTATTTTGTGTACCTATAATTCGATTGTTGTTTGGATTACAATTATTCCAATGCGTTTTTAATTGTTTATTTTTCAAGTGTGTTTCACAGTTTGTAGCCAGTTATATTATTGAAATCATGTTAGCGTCAATAAAGAAAATATTTAAATGGAATCCTACGAAATCGTTAGAAAATCGTAAAGCCGAGACGTCCTTCTTATTGGCAGCATTTATTGGCATACTTGAAGAAGTTTTATTTTGGAGAAAAACGTGGATGTCTTTGTCATTTATTTTACTTTTAAATGTTGTATATTTGTAAGTATATTTTTATAGTTTTTTTTTTTAATACTTTAGTTACCCAAAATATTAATTAGTTTCCCTTTATAATGCGTCTGGCGCTGTTTCTGTTTGTTAACAGGATATGTGTTTATCGGCAAGTCAATATTTTAGAATTTGCATTGGGCTCATGCATTGTAGTAGTAAGCATTGATGCATTTGAGAGTTGGCTGAGGTACAAACATCGGACTTCGTGCTTAAAACGGATATCCAGCCATGAAGGTCGATTATATTCTACAGCAGTACAGTTGAACTTCTGGATTCAAAACAAATGGAATGATTTCTTGTATTTAAGAGCAACAAATCATGCTAAGGTTAGTGTTTGCTTTTATAATCTTACTGATATAATAAAATAGTAACTGGCCAATATCTGTAAGTACTTACATAGAAGATAAAGAAAAATTACAGATTGACTTGAATACCCAAGTATTCAAGTCAATCTGTCATTTTTAGATTGACTTGACAGATTGACTTGAATACCCAAGTATTCAAGTCAATCTGTCCTCCTCCCTAACCTCAGGCAAAAGCTGCAAGAGCTGAGAATCCCGGCTAGGATCTGTTGTATCATTGGTTGTATATTTATCGACCGCACCATTCAATTGAGAATCCCTGGGGCTGACTCTGACCAAAGAACGGTTTGGAGAGGATTACCTCAAGGTTCTGTTCTGACTCCCCTGTTGTATAACATCTACACTGCTAACCTACCCTCATCTCTCAATTTTGACTGTAAAATCCTCCAGTATGCTGACGATATTGCTTTAATGGTTTGTGGTAGTTCCATTCAGGACACCACTCTCTCAATGAATCTCTCTCTGTTCTCTCTAAATCAATGGCTATTTGATCACGGTTTGTCTTTAAGTGCGCCGAAGAGTACAGCTGTCATTTTTACCCGCAAACGTTCTGTTCCCCCAATCGATATTATATTTTTGTATTTTTTTTTTGTTTTGACACTTATCCACAATCAGTCTTTCAACTATGAATGGATGCGTTGAAGGTTTATTGTCGTAGCGGGTGTGCACTCCACTGAGGGCACTACCCTTGTGAAAGAGCAGCTACATTCTCTTGTGTAGCTCTATGATGACATGCCTTTTCAAGCGGTTTGGGTAATGTTGGTGTCTGAGAAGGGCTGCTAATACATTAGTATGAGAAGCTAGCCGCTGTTGGTAGGTTGTTGAGATGTAACGTATTTCCTCCATCACAGTTTTCACCATGAGATTGTCATGGATCTTGTTGTTTGTAACAAACCAAGGGGCTTTGTGTGTATGATTATGTTCTGGAGTCTTTGAAATATGGAGATATTAGAGCTGCTAGCACTTCCCCAGAGCTGTATGCCATACATCCATACTGGCTTTAGAACTGCTTTATAGATCAGCAGTTTGTTGTCCACAGAGAGTTTGCTGTTGCGTCCCAGCAGCCAGAGCATGGATCTATATTTTATACTGAGCTCTTCTCTTTTGGTCTTTATGTGGTCTTTCCATGTGAGTCTGCGGTCAAGGTGGAGGCCGAGATATTTTACTCTATTGCTATGGGGCAGGTTACTTTCTCCAAGATGGACTGACGGGCAGTCTCCCTTTTTTAGAGTAAATGTGATGTGTACAGATTTGGTTGCGCTTGCCTTCATTTTCCATGCATTCAACCAGTTATTTATTGCGTCCAGTCCAGTTTGGAGCAATCGCCATGCAACTTGTGGGTTTCCGTTCTTCGCCAGTATTGCAGTATCATCTGCGAACGTAGCAGTCGTAACACCCGCCACTTCTGGTAGGTCTACAGTAAATATTGTGTAGAGCACAGGTCCCAGCACCGACCCCTGTGGAACTCCTGCTTCGATGTCGTGGAATCCAGATGTCACACTCTTTAACTAATATCCTCTCTGACATGTATGATTTCATTAGCGCGTGGTAGCTATGAGGTAGACTGTTCTTTAGCTTATACAGGAGTCCTTTGTGCCGTACTTTGTCAAATGCTTAATTAATATCTAGGAAGGCTGCTGAGCAGTATTGCTTGGTTTCTAGTGCCTCTCTGATCTTATTGGTCACCCGGTGTACTTGCTCTACCGTCGAGTGATGCTGTCGGAAACCAAATTGGTGATTTGTTATTATGTTATTACCAATTAGGATGGGCTGAAGTCTCTTAGATATTAGATAGGATTGGTAAAATGGCTGATAGGTCGATACGATCCAGCTTCATGGTGTGGTTTGCCTGCCTTATGTGTCATTATAATCTGGGAATCCTTCCACAATGCCGGGAAATACTGCATTCTTAGTATGCCATTATAAAGTATGGTAAGGTATACAACAGCTTTTTTGGGAAGTTGCTTGAGGATTTTCTTAGTGATCAAGTCAAATCCTGGGGCTTTCCTGTCCTTCAGCTCATTTATAGTCCTCCAGATTTCCTCCAGTTTTGGTGGTAGTGCAATCTGGTACGGTTGACTCAGGATCCTATCGACATTTTTTTCGAATTTGTCGTCATTTGTAGAGTTAGAAGAAAATATAGTTGCCAGATGCTTGTCAAAAAGATTTGCTTTCTCTTGAGCAGTTCTAGCCCAACTGTTAGAACTTCTTAGAGGAGGCTTAGCTATTTGTGGTCCACCATAAGATTTTGTGAATCTCCACAACGAGTAATTAGTGGAAGCTGTGGGAGTGTGATACTCTAGCTTGGCTTTAAGTGTAGTGTTATGTGTTATGCCACTCTTCAAGGGTGGTTTTAAGTTGTGTAATGGCTATATTAAGTGCTTTCTTATCTTCTCTGTGTCTGCTTTGTTGCCATACACGACGTAACCTCCTTTTCTCTAACATTTGATTTCTTATTTGTAGTGGAAGGGTGACAGTCGAACACTTGTGTTCCAGAATTGGTGTTGTTTTCCAACAGGCCTCTTGGATGGTCATGGTAATATGTTGAGAAGCCTCTTCAATGTCTTCTGGGCATTTTAGGGCTGCTTTAAGGTCGATATTTTTTTCTACGATCACGTAGAAAAAAATATCTACCTTAAAGCAGCCCGGAAAGAATCCCAATTGGTTAGGCCATTGTACAGTGTAGCTGGTTTATCTACTTCGATAATCATGGTACTAACAGTACCATGTGTTAGCAAGACAGGGGTGTGGTCAGAAGAGCTGTCCCAACATGGTTCGGGCTTCAAATAATGCCGAGATAGCCCCTTGATTATGTAAAAGTCCAAGAGGTCGGGGATCTTCTTTGGGTCTGATGGCTAGTATGTCGGTTCAAAAGCGGACAATGCAAGCAAGCTGTTATTGGTCACACTTGCTTGCAGTTGTCTACCTCTAGGCGTAGTGAGCCTAGATCCCCAGTAAGTATACTTTGAATTCCAGTCTCCACCGGCTATGAATCTCCCTCCCAGGGACTTGAAGAATTCACTAAACATGTCTTCAGAGATCTTGTGCTTAGGGGGACGATATACTGCAGCAGCATTAAAGTATCCACAACTATCTTCGACAGCAACTGTAGTAGCCTGAATTGTCTCTGTCTTAAATTCGAGTAATAGATGGTGCTTAATATTGTTTTTTATGATAACTACCTTTCCAGCATGTCCCGTTCCGTCAGGGTGGTACGTAGTATAGGTGGTATATCCTTGAATCTTAACATTACACGACTTCGTGCAGTGAGCTTCAGAGATGAGGATAATATCGAGCTTATGTTCCTTGATCAGAATTTCCACCTCATCTTTGTTAGGGGCTAATCCATTTGGGTTCCAGGTGGCTCTGTGTAGTGTCCACCCTATGTTATCTTCAGGAGTGATTTTATGAGTTGCGTAAAAGCACTCATTGTTGTAGGATTAAATCAAATTTTTGGGTTTGTATCATTAGTACCTCTTCTAAACTGTTTGTTGTTTTATGTTGGAACTAGCTTTCCGCCCGCAGCTTCGCCCACGTGGACAGCACGATTTTGACTGTTTAGTTTTTTCCAATTCTGGCGGGAAATTACAAATTATCTTTACATATCTTTCCGTCCGCTTCCTTGCTCGGGTAGACCACAAAATTTGCCCAACCTTATTATTTACCGAAATATAAACGCAGCTTATATTCTTTCCCAAGGTCTAGTCTATTTTAGTACCAAATTTCGTCAAAATCCAAACGGACTTTCATCCCCTATTTCATCCCCACACAGTTTGAAATTTCAAAAACCCCATATCAAATATTTATTAATTTCTTATCAAGTGCTTAAACACAAAAGTTCAGCGTTTATCTTCAACAATGACAAACTCCCATACAAATTTTCATCCCTTATTAAAACCCTTTTAAAGGAACAGAAAGAAACAGGAAGTACTGGTGTGGCGGTTTATTTCCAAAATCCTAGGATCGCTCTACTTTTTCAATGCCCACCAGCAGCATCAGTGTTTACAGGAGAGTGCATTGGTATCCTAGAAGCCATACACTATATTAAATCCCAGCAAAATAACAAGATCAGCCATTTTTTCAGATTCCCATAGTAGTATTCAGGCCTTAAAACAAAATTAACTTCATAGTAAAATCCATAGTCAAATCATTGTAGATATTAAGAACTTGTTATTTGATTGTTCCCAAAACGGTTTGAATATCGAGATAGCCTGGATCCCCGGTCACTCGGAAATTGTTGGCAATGAGTGCGCTGATTCGTTAGCAAAGTATGCCACATCGAATCCGGTTGATCGAAACTACATGGTTCATAACTACGATTTGCGGGATGGTGCCAAGCCCAAGTTATTTAACTCGTGGACTGAAACATGGAAGACGACCTCTAAAACCAAGGGCAAATACCATACAGCTATACAACCCGATATCCAACGCAGGCCTTGGTTCTTTAAATGCCCTAAACTGTCGAAGAGGACTGTTTCGTCACTCTGTAGACTGAGACTCGGACATTGTTGTAGCCCAGTGTTCCTGAATAAGATCCATGTTCGGGATAGTTCCCTGTGCTAGTGTGGTCTTGCGGACGGCACTTAGACCTTATTTTCTTTTCTTGCTCCCTATACAGCAAATCTTTCGACCTCTATCGAAAAATTGCCAAGTGTAACATCCCTCTCCCAACCAATTTTCATTCCCTTATCTCCCACCTCTCCTATATTAATAAATATTTTGGCTACATTTATAAATTAAAACGATCTTAAATTTTAACTGCTAAGACTAACATCTACCACGAAGTCAAAAGCTCGACGGTGGTCTTAAGCGAGTCGCCGTCTCAACGCGACACTGGCAGAATAGCCGCAATCAGCTCAATTGCCACAAAAAAAAAAGGCAATCTGTAATTTTTAGGTTTAATTGATTGACTTGACAGATTGACTTGAATACCCAAGTATTCAAGTCAATCTGTCATTTTCTTTATCTTCTATTGGTCAGCTATCGGTTGTTCCAGTATTACGTAAGCACTATGGGGGGATGGGGGGGTCTTTGTTTTGCTTATTTTGGATGACATGGGGGGTAGGGGAGTCTAGATCATGATTACGTCATCGGTAGCTATTTACTTTTTTAAACGAATGGCAACCCTCACATTGTCTATGCTTGAAAACGAAACGCATTTTCGAGGATTCCCGCAAATAATGCATATGTTTAGGCACTCGCTTTAGAACCGATAAGGGCAATTACCGCGCGCTATTCACTTTTCTAAATTTCCTCTGTCAGTGTATTGTTTCGTTTGGATACTATAGCGAGTAGACATTGACATTTTAAGCATAGCAAAGCAAGTTAACATTTGTGTTACCGTTTAAAATAAGTTTGTTATGTTCGTAAGATTATAATATTTTAAAGTTTGTTATGCTTGTAAGATTATAATATTTTTGTCCCTTACTCTATGTTGAATACTGTATCAGTAACATCTTATCTCTATCCTAAATCTATTTTTCTTAAATTATATTTATAACATTATAATTACAATATAAAAAAATGCATTTATAATCGAAAAATATTTATGTAAGCATAGGGGGTAAGAGCTTCGCTTACTTTTGCTGACAAGGGGGATGGGGGGGGAAATAATTGTAATAAATCTGCTTACGTAATATTTGAAGGCCCCTTGGCAACAGTAGATTACTTTATGAAATTTATGTTGTATGTCTATGTGGTTTAGG
Organism: Subacronicta megacephala; assembly: GCA_958496365.1. Taxonomy (NCBI): domain Eukaryota; kingdom Metazoa; phylum Arthropoda; class Insecta; order Lepidoptera; family Noctuidae; genus Subacronicta; species Subacronicta megacephala. The sequence continues at coordinate 8,056,894 of OY292517.1, read as the reverse complement.
TGTATTTTTCATATTAATATGAATATGAAAACTTGATTTTATCTGTATGAAAAGGAAATAATTTGTGTTAATGGTAACCATTTCCATCAAAACATTTAGGTAAATGCTTCTTTGTTTCGGCTTTGCCTGCATGGTTTCTTGGCTTTTCTGAATTATAATATGTATGTATTATACATATAAACCTTCCTCTTGAATCACTCTATCCATTGGTGAAAACTGCATAATACTCAGTCAAGTAGTTTTTGAGTTCATCGCGAACAGATGGACTGATGAATGCGGCGGAGGACATTCTTTTATAATATGTAGTGATAGTGATTTTTAGCCAATTAGACTTCTTAATTTTAAGAGACTTAACAGTATCCTTATTTGTGTATTTGGCCATTACTGTACTGGTGTAATAATATGTGTCATGAATCAAATTTAAATAATAATACCACTGCAGCTAGATACCCAATTTTGTAAACTTTGAATTTATTATCTGTAATTTATTAGTTTATAGAAGGATTATAAACTTATTAGTTTAAAAACCTTTTTCTATTTCAGGCCTTCCTATTAGTAAATATAAATTTAATAATAATTTTTTTCACTGGTAAATATATCAATGGCTATATACTTACATACTTTATGCTTATGTTTACATGTCTTTTTTACAAAGTGATATTACCTATATTGAAACTGGGCAAGAATATGAGACAAGACTTAGGTAAAGTATTTCAGTTGTTAATAATGTTTATTAAGTCAATAATTATGATAATAAATTGAAACATTTAATTAATTAATTTTATGAATTTATACATTTCAGAATCAGATTATGAATTCGAGGGTCTTATACCAGAAGTATCTGAAGTGGATATAAAAGTATTGTCCATTGAACCTGAATCAGTATCCACCATGGAAGAACGACAAATGTATGGTACGTGCATTATTTTGTTCATCCAAAATATTATTGTTAACAAAAATAGCCAGAGAAGTGACGTCTAAAGACAAAATTTATAGATACCTTTTATGAAGGGACATCAACCGTATATCGAAGTATATGCCGCAAATCTCAGTAGTTTAGGAGATACAATGATTTAAATGTTTTTTTCATTAAGTTTATCTGACATCAGTTTTGTTTTTTCTTTCACTTTCAACTGAATAAATAATTCAATGATGCATGTAGTGATCTCATGAAGGCAAAACGATAGATTTTGTATTGTGTCTACAATATGGTGCTTGACGGGTATGTTTTGCATGGTAATTCATAACCATAATATCAGCTATACATCAAAAATAATGGTTTGCCTAGCTTTTATGGAATATGACAGATGAAAGTTTAAAATTACTGACCTCAGATCAAATTAAAAGTTAAGATGGAACTTTGCGAACAAAGAAGTGAGGCCGGCTAAAACTACGCCTAACGGTGTACAACACACAATTACACGCACATAATTATGTATTAGTTAACTACGCCTTATCTTGTCAGTCGAGCTTTCGATACCTCGATAGCTCGACAGACAAGATAAGGCGTAGTTTCGGTATACGTGTGTGCGTGTAATGTGTGTTGTACACGGAATGGCGTAGTTTTAGCCGGCCTCACTTCTTTGTTCGCAAAGTTCCATCTTAACTTTTTTTTTGATCTGAGTTACTTAAATAATTTGCATTCAAAATAAAAAAGGAGTAACTTTTTTAAAGCAACTATAATCATATTTGAATAAGCGCACCTGATAGGAAGGTTAAGTAGAGGTGTAATATTATTTATGTACACCCACAGTTCGCCAGGTATATTTACGTCCCATAATGTAGTAGGGGGTCCTATGACCATTAACCGGGCACAAATCCTGATTTCGAGCTGAGAATTTCATAAAAAAATCCATTTAAATATAATAATATGTCAATTTCCAAGACGAAACACCAAATGTAACCAATTATTAGTGAATCAACTAGGTGATATTTTTAATTATCTCTTTCCGAATATAGGTACATATTTTTTTTTAAAGAAATTGATGTATCTTTTTGTATTTTTTAGGCATTTTCCATGCAAAGATTATCAAGTTATTTTAGTGAAGGAAAAATACGACCGCGGGCAGGATTCGAACCTGCGTCTTCTGGTTAAGTACACCAGACGCTATGACCGCTAAGCTACCGCGACTCCCACCCGCCATGTCGAAATTTGCCTTCACATTTTTAATTTACGTCTTTGAGGCGACGTCAGTGACATCTGTTGAAAATTTGCTTCTTAACCGACATGACATGCTTTACAGCAAGTACTATGTCGTACGATGCCACCTTACCTTTTAACTATCTTTTTGTATTTTTTAGGCATTTTCTAACTCTAGACGGCAGTCTAGTAAAAAAATACTAATATATACTTATAGTTAATTTGTTGGATAAAAAAATATTCATATAACCATTTCACTTTTTTTTAATAGATTACTGGAAACCCGAAGATATTCCACTAGCAGAGTGTAGTGACAGTTCAGAGAATAGCAGTTCATTAGTTACAAATTTTTCCATGGAAAAAATACAAAGCCTGGAGAGAGATGTTAATACTTCAGATACCAGTGAAGATGAATATATTCCTCTAGGCAAGTTCTATGGGTGATTATTTATAGATGTCTAAGAAGAAATTGAAAAACTGTAAGATACCAGAACAATTTGTGCATAAAATTTAATCTAAATACTAACTATATTATATTATATATTTTGTCACATGCCATAATTTTAATAGGTATCGTAAGAACAGCTAGAATTATTATATTGAAGTATATTTTTTCAGATCAACAAAAGGAACAGTTGCAATCTACTTTAGAGGTAGTAGACTCAGCTAGAACCTGGAGCAGTAATGCTTATAATGCTTTCTGGAATATAACTGGAGTTGTAGCAAATATGTTGCAAACAGAATCCACAGAAGCTAAAAGGAAGCGGCTGTCGAGTATAGATTCCTCTGATGGTTTTGAAATGATTGATCAAAACGATTTAACTTAAAATCTCTACACGCAGTTAAATATTATTTTAATAAGCATTATTTTTAATATATTCTTAAGATTTCGTGACCGAGATCGTTCATAGATCGTACAGAGCCAAATTAACTGTCAAAACTTCACAGCCGTGATGGGTTCTCTATTCAGCCGGTAACGCCCACTACTCGGCCTCGTCTCTTTTCCGCTACCGATGGGTTACTCTTAACTAATCACCACATAGCTCAAACTATTACATTGAGTTCTAAAATATAGTTTTTGAAAGATAAAAAGTAATTAAAACATTCAATGAAACTAAACAGTTAATTTTCATTGATGGTTCAAGAAATTTGTAGCTACATTAATATAATATGTGAAATAGTATTGTGAATTAGTCAAGTCGTTATTTCATTAGTCCTAGATCCAAGAATCACCTGTGTAATTCAATGTGACATTAAAGATGTTAATTCGAGCGAGTTCACTATTTTCAATTTTACAAATCACTGTTGTCAAAACATAGTATCTCTATTACAAAAGAATCTTCATAATTGAGAAAAATTTACTGTATTTCCAGTAACTAGAGTACCTAACTATGTTTTTATGTAGGCACATGATTCATAATATTTGCCTTAAGGCTAAAGCGTCAGCCTTGGGCGAAAAATTTTTTCTTGGTTTTTCGCAAATGCTATATCACATTTTAGGTTATTACATATAACTTCTTCACGATTGAGTATTAAAACTTTTGCTTAAAAATCGCTATCGTAGGAGATTCAGGTGCAATTGAAATTTTTTACCGAATCCACTATTCTATACCAAAATCTTCGACGATAACGATTCGACAGATTGATGTATGTGGTGCGCTAGATTATAAAATGAAGGGAACCATTAACTTCAAAAAAAAATGAAAACTGGGAAGCAGAACAGTCTAAATGGAGCACAAATTATCTTTCATTACACTATGATATAACCGTTATTTACACTACAATTTTCGTCGTATATTTTATGCATATAACAAGAAAATTTTATGAAAATTTAATGATGTTGCATTCTATAAATAAAGTAAGATAAAAAGATTGTACACAGCTACACATCAAGTTATACAAATCCAGTTTAGACTGACCTCTCATTCTAAATTTGTTTCCACACAATTTTAAACCAGTCTATACTGGCTTTGTATAGCTTGATGTGTAGCCGTGCGTACAATACCAGTTAATTATTTTAAGCATCGTATCTCCACTAAATCATTATTTTTCCCTTCATACTCGCATCACGTTCTCAAGGCAGTTTCTTTAGATCATCCACTTTTAAGGCGGATCGTCTCTGCTTGGGCGCCAAATTCAAATATTTGACTTTACGTCTAACCACATTCTAGGTTCATGGCAGTAGAAATGGCAAAATAAACTATTATGTATTCAGGACTGTATTTAAAGTTTTAAAAGATTTTCTTAAAAATATTATTTCAGCAGATATTAGAGTAAATTGTCAATTTCGGCAAATCTATTTTATACACTACTACTACATAAATATGCTGCTGCTTATTATAATTTAAAATTGCCTCAAACCCCTTCTCTAAATTCGTTACCAGCTCTTCGGCTGTCAAATGTCCATTAAATCAGCCAATTAAATATTCCAAAGGGCTTTAACATAGATAATAGAGATCTATGAAAACTTTAAGGGGCAGATAGACTTGAGCATTAATGTGAGCGTTCGCTAGAATGATCGACGAAATGTGCATACCGATTGGTTCTTCAAAGTGAACATCCAATCGGAATGCACATTTCCTAAACGCTCAAGTCTATCAGCACCTTTACCAGGAGTGTGAACGATAGACACTAGCCGCTAGTAATTTTTTTATTGAAATTTGTTCTTCAGATTACCTCTTATTTATTTTACATGCCAAAAATTTGTTGATTAATTAATTTAAAAAGTTTCAGTAGTTAACATATTTATTAAACGTTATGGAATAAAGCCTTTAGTTACCCTGTAGTCAAATATTTTAAACTTAAACATTACATGACATATTTTCTAACTTTGACATCATTTCCTGGTGTTGTCTTTTTAATGCTTTCAAGCGTATTGTGTAAAGAGTATTTCTTGCTACTAGACCCTCTAGCATAGGCCTGGACATCTGAAAGAAAAATTTGGTATTAATTGCTTATTTATAAATATAAATTGTTTTAACTCTGAGTGTCCAGTTTATAAACTGCTATGTATGAATATTGACATATTACTTAATACAGTATGAGTAATGTAACTGCCCATCTGATGTGAAGAAGCTTTCTAAATGGTCGTGCTTCATTACAGTCGCATAAAAAATGTTATTGTGCAAAAAAATAAATCACGAATGCTACACTTGACCTCCCTGAATTATGAATGGCGGAGCTACAGGACAGGACAACTCTTGTGGCGATTAAGCCTGTAATGGATGAGTGGCTAGCGAAGCGGTTGAGCACTCAGTTTCTGGCTGGAAGTACATATGTACTACTTTAATTCGTTCTGGAATGCATGGGATGCCGCCGCTTCGTACTGCGACCAAGTTCTGCTTGCAGAAGAAGCGGCGGAAGGGAGCTGTTAACCACCTCTCTTCTGCTCCGCATAAATAATAGAGGAAGCAGATAGACCTGGCTTTATGAGCTGAGGCCTGCGCTCGGCTGACTTGGGAAAAACGCTGCCAGCAGACGATGGCCCCCGTAGGCGGAGCGTGTGTCTGCCACTCGGACGATTCCGGACTTCGTGTAGGATGCCGTCAAGAACTTGCCCTTTAAGATGTCCGGCGAAGGCTTGACTAGACCCTGCCAGGGTCGTGGCGAAATTCATGAATCCCATGGCTGTAGGGTAACGCAAGGCAAATTCGGTTTGCAGTCTGTACCAGTCCAACAAACCCTGCCGACAATCCAGATGGCAGACGATCCACTAGCATTTAAAGATCCCCCAAAATGCAAAATAATTACCAAATGACACGTGTATTATAAGTTTATAATTTCACAGCGGCTGGCCGCGTAATAAAGCGCGCATAAAGTGTGAACCAATATAAAATTGTCCAATCAGTGCACAATATATATCGCCATTGTACCCTTATTTTAATTATGTCTTTGTAAATGTTTCTTATTATGGTGTACAATAAAGATTATTCTATTCTATAACAACTTTTTTAATATTTTCTCAGATTCTGACGACGGTTAAATGACAGGAATACAAACATAATATATGCTACAATTTAATCAATTGGAATGCTTCTTCAGATTCATTTTTCACCTACCCACAATTTGACGGCCAGTCTTCATTAGATTTAAAATTAATTCTTTATTTTAATTAAATATGTGTCATATTTGAATTTCATTGTCTGTTCCTAATATTAGACTGCCTCATTAGTCTAGTGATCCTAAGCGCGACTGCTACGCTTAAAGGTCCTGGGTTCAATCCCCAGGTAGAGCAAAGTGTCAAAATTCTCACTAGCAGCTCGGAGTCCGGATTTGTGCCCAGTTAATGGCAACAGACTCTCCCCCTATTATATGGGACCTAAACATACTGGCCAAATGTGGGTGTACATTAGTACACATCTGCCTAACCCTTCGGGGAATACAAGTGTGATCGTATGTTCACAATATTTGGTGAGTTTAAAATCTCACTAGTAATAATATACTAAAGATGTTCATTCTGGTGATCAAATAAATAAATGGCTTTGCAGAGGTAGTTACATCACCCGTACTGTAATGTAAGGGTTGACCCCTTACTCATCATTATGAACAATTTACTAATCGAATGCTTCTGGTTTTGTAATGTGAACCGTATTATGAGAGTAAGCTCAATATTGCAAGTATTTTCACAGAATAGGTAAAACTGAATTGTTTTTTATTTGAAATAAATATACTTAGTTTAGTTACCTTATCAACTATGTGCCCTATAGCAATAGTTCTGACTGCTGCATTGTGTTGTTTATTTATTATGTCATCGGTTTCATTGGATCCAGCTTCATTGTTGTAAGCTTCATCTTCTTCCTCTTTTAATATGGCAGGCAATTGAGTAAATGTCTGAAATATTCGATCAAAAAACCAAAAATGTTTATTACACACTTTTTTAGTTGACCTCTTGACTTCCAAACTAAGTGAAACTTGTATGATGGCAGTCAAGACTTTCATACAGAACGACAACAAATCGTCCTCGTAGAGCGAAAATTAATTAACTAACAGTAGGCTACTTTTAAGATATTGGCATCTAAAGTTACGAAAACAAAAAACATTCATAACTTTTTAAATTGATGTCATATTAAAAACTTTTGACTGCATTATAAAAGATTTATTTTAGCACTTCCTATTATTTAACTTAATTTTTAAATAAATCGTTTATTTAATTAGTAATTATGTAAAATTCAAGTTAGTTTTCGCCTTATTCGTTTTGATTTTAGGTTATTATTATTTCTATTTGTAATATCACTATTACGACTTATTTAGTTGTCGCTCTATTGATTTTTAACCCCCGACGCAAAAACGTTATTCTACGTTGACATAATAAGATCCATATATGGTATAGGTATGTGTTCTGTGATTAAGATCGCTTAGTGAATTTTCGATTTTAATATAAAAATTATTCGTTCTAAAATGTTAGAGTAAAACGAATTATGTACGCTTACGTATTCTCCTGGTCAATCACATTAGCACAGTTAAATGAAAAAGCACTAACGGATCCTATTTAATATATCCCTCGTAATTATAGTACCTAAGTTACTGTATTTTGGTGATTTCTGTCACAACCTAAGTTTGTGATAAGTATTAATAGAATAATGGCAGTTAGATAGAAAAAAAATCATGAATCTGTATATTGCCTTTTTATTTCAACTGTTTCAACATTTGACATTGACAAACATTTTTGTTGTGGTTTTGTTGATTGATGACATCATACCACATGGATTTGTGCATGGATTGAACTAAATTGAAAACGGATACAAAAAATTAAGTATGCTTTTTTTTTTTTTCAAAAAAAGCTTACTACCAATGAGGTTCGCAAATAACTATTAATGTTGTTAACCCCTCGTACTAAGATAAATGCTTGTATTACGAGTGGGTTCCCGTCGGTACTGCAATGGGTGAGTTTCGAACCGGCAACCACATGATCGCAAGTCCGACGCCCTAGCCATTAGGCAACCGCCGCTTCAAATATATATACTTATATATATATTCAATAATATCAAATATATACTACATTGTCCTTACCTCGAAATTATTTAGCAATAAAGACTCATTACTATTTACTATGTCCATTTCAATTTCTCTTCTACTTTGACTTGATCCATCATTGACAGATTGAAAACAAGTAATTTGAATCTGAAAAAATACATGATACCAATAAATACAGGCAATGTTCAACTCTCAAATAAAACAATATAAACTGTGCACAGTAGCATATGTTTTTGTGAAAACATAATAGGAATACCGTCAGCAAGTTCAATCTAAATAATTTATCTATACTAATACTAATATTATAAAGCTGAAGAGTTTGTTTGTTTGTTTCCTTGAATGCGCTACTCCCAGGAACATGATATAAAAAAATATTTCAGTGTTAGATAGCCCATTTATCGAGGAAGGCTATAGGCTATATATCATCACGCTAAGGCCAGAGCAGAGCACAAATTAAAAATGTTGCAAAAACAGGAAAAAATTAAATGCAGAAAAGCCGAGAAACCACGCGGGCGAAGCCGTGGGCGGAAAGCAAGTATTACCTATATAAAATTAAAAATTATGTTTTTTTTTATTACAAAACAATAAAATTATTTAACATTATATTGGAATATTACCTATGTTAAATAATTAATCATGCCTGTATTCCCCAAAGGGGGAACATGTACACCATTTGCTGATGTTTAGGTCCCATGTTATAAAGGCAAGACTGTTGCCATTACCAAGGCACATGAACATGACTTGAAGTGCTATTGAAAACTTCCTAGAAAAACCGAGTAACACTACCTGACCTGGGAACCGAACGCAGGAACTAATTTATTGTATCATAGGTACCTGAAGGCAGCTGGGCTGGTCAACAATAAAATTTAATAAAAAGGTATAGGACAAGGGTAATCCGACCCTGGGTATAGGTACCCTCTCTATATTAGGAATAAGTTGATTCTTACCGAAGGAGCTTTAGTTGTCTGATCTGTGAGGAATACTGCAAATATGATCCCAACAAAACTGGAGTCCATTCTTTGATACATGGACTGAGTAGCCAGGTCTGGAAAACGAATTTCAATAGATTATGTACTTTCAAGTGCCTACTAACCATAGTAAGTACATGAAAACCATTAAACTTGTGTAAACCATTACAAAAACACAGAGTGTGCCATACCAACATGTGATGGCCATACTGTGATATGAGGGTGTGAGTGGTACCATCCAACAACTCTCAGAGGTCGGTTCACTTCAGCAGCTAATTCTTCAGCTCGTAATGTTGCTTGTACCAACTGTTCTTCAGATATCTCTACACGATCAGGTTTTTTATCCAAGCGACGTAATATTACAGATGACACAATTGAAACAAGAGCACCATTGTTGTTAACCTGTTGAACATTTTTTTTAATATATATTGGTTCACAATTGTACGTTTTTAAGAGGTATTTATCTTATTTGACGATAACAGCAAATTGAACCTACCTCTCCAATGAGTAGACCCATTATCTCTTCTTTTTCTGTTGACAAGGCATGTTGAACACAAACAAGAGTAACATCTGAAGACAATAAAACTTTATTTAACATTTCGAACAATTTCTATATTTTTAATACATTCGGAATGAAAAAACAAGTCTATCTATTATTTTGTGCCTTTGAATTCGGGGAACACTGTTTGCGGGGAACATTCAATTCAATTCAACAAAAACAAATGGCATAATTTGGCATACAATTAAACATTGTACAAAAATTAAGGGCATATTGATTAATAGGGCCGCGTTCCTCTTGGCGATCACAACGATCAAAATGCTCCTGAGAATGGCCATGTGGAATGGCTAAAGGAGCGTTTTGAACTTTTGATCGTTGTGATCGCCAAGTGGAACGCGGCCTATATTTAGGGTTACCGTTTGAGGAAAAATTACCCGACAATTTTTGAGAATTCGAAATTAGTACGTATGCACGAGAGCCTGAAAAATGACACTGATAAATCAATATGAATATAAAAATTATCAATTACTATCTGTAGATAAAACAAATCAAAATGGCTTAGTACTGATATGTTTAAATTGTCTTGTTCTCATTACGGCGTGCATCAAAACCGTGAGACATGCGTAGACCTAGACCAAAGACTGACCTAGACAGAGAATCCATCCTATATTATTATACTCTTTGAATCCATCCATGCTGCCGAACCCAAATTAATTGTAACTTATCAATACTGCAGGGGCTGGACACTTCTATACTTGATATTTATTGTGTAGGCAGTAGCGCTATCTCTCGATATATCCACTTACTTTTTTAATAAATCAGAGCTTCGAAAGTGGAGAATTCCCAGATTTACTAAAAATTTCCCTCGTTAAACCCATATACAAAAAAGATGAGTGATACCCCTAGTAAATATAGACCCATAGCCTACGAATAAATAGTATTATTTATTCGTAGCCCATAGCCCTACTACCAACCTTTTTCAAAAATATATGAAAAAGCTATGTGCAATAGAGTCAACCTTTTCTTAGAAAAAATTATGCACAAAATATCACGAAACAGTGACTGAATTTGAGAGAAAACATCCAAACTTATGTAACAACCACCATAGTCCACATAATGTCGATAAAACAGTAACACTAGTACCAGTTCTTGGCATAAGCTCCATCTATGGTATAATGAGGCACAACGCAATAAAACTTATTTTTATTTTATGGGATATATCGAGAGATAGCGCTACTGCTTACACAATAAATATTAAGTATAGAAGTGTCCAGCCCCTGATTATGGTGGTTGTTAAGTTTGGATGTTTTCTCTCAACTTCAGTCACTGTTTCGTGATATTTTGTGCGTTACTATTCAGAAATTGTGTTAATTTGTAGGTTTTCGATGTGAAATACACAACGGCAAAGTAAATATATTGATTTACAGTTGGTGCAAAAGTGTTAATCGAATTCTGTACCGTAAAATGAGGACTATTAATGCAATGGACGTACATTGTAATGGCGTAAATTTATTATGAAAAGCAAATATTATAAAACACCGAAATAAAGAAATTTCTGAAAAACTTGTTTTTTTTATGCACTATGACTACATACATGCATATATGAAGTATATAAACCTATATAGCTATACCTAGCTATAGCTACACCTATAAATCAAAGACTGCGTAAGAGTCAAATAACACTATCTGCCTACTTAAAGCATGTTATGCGAAAACTAGTGCTACTTACCGTAATATCGAAAATCAGCCTGATCTACCTCGATTACACATTTAGGGAATTATTGAAGTTGATCAAAGTTTTTTTTGTGCTTATGGCATACCGTTGGAAAGGGGACAGACTAGAGAACATTTTAAAAGAATTCGAAGATCCCAATCGCTTTTAGTTATTTTTTTACAGCAATTTTAAGTAGAGTTTTAAATGTTTTTTTCTTTTTCAAAAATTTTGTGAGGTTTTTAAAAAGGAACTAGACGTTACTAGCAAGTAATTTTGAATTTCATAGAACCATACAAGAGTAGACATCAAAATTAAATTGAAATTTAAACGCTAAACTAATTATATTTTTTTTAAATGAAGGTTTAATGCTGAGTTCTGGAATTTTTCCAAATAGAGTTTCAAAAGTGGTTATAAAAAAACCGGTGTGACAATGACAATGACTTCTTCTATCGGCCATTTCCATTTGGCAAACGATACACCAAAGACCCTGTATATTATTATACGTAGATACGTACATATATCTATTTACATCTATTATCTCTATAAATGAAACAATCAGTACATGGGAAACGTCAAAAGATGGCCTTAGTGTTCAACAAATGTCATTTGTGGTGAGTGGTGACACGAAAATTGCTGAGAGGGCTCTCTTTTCATAATACATTACCTATTCTACTCTTTGCAATACTGACAATGACAGAGGACACTGACACCTGACACCTCACTTGTCAGTCACTTCATCAACAAAGATTGGTTCAAATTGGTTGCAAGTTGCAATCATTTATCTAACAATGAATGAACTCCTTGTGGTGATTTTGGTGAAGTGCTAATTTTATTAAAATTTTAATTGAATATATGACAAAACAAGTGTGTTAGCTTATCTTTTTTTTGTAGTCCGAATTATTAATTTTGTAATTCAATGATATGACGACAAATGCATATGAGAATCGCACAGCCAAAGATGGAGCACGACCTTACAAATATTGCGATTACGCCAACAAAATATCCATAAATTTACATCATTTTAAAAGGGATGGAAGGTTTTGTGATATAGATCTAGTATCGGGCTCAACAAGAGTTAAGGTATGGTGTCGAAAACAGTCGTGCCTACTCGTGTTGTGATCATATAAGCTTATTGCTTTATTCCACTGCAGTTTCACGCTAATCCAGTACTAAAATAATTTTATTTAAATACAAGTTATTACGCCTGTATTACCCGGGGAGTTAGAAGCGCAGAGTAGGTCACACCTTCAAGTCGCCGGCAGCTTAGGTCCTATGTAATAGGCGGTGAACCTGTTGCCATTCGCCTGGCACAGATCCAAACAGCTGCTACTGAATTTTAAAGAAAAACACAACATTACTTCACAACCTAGGTATTGAACCCTAGACCTCTAGTGTAGCAGTTATGCTACATTATTGTTGTTCAACTGTTATATATTTTGACTGCCTCATCAGTCTAGTCGTTCTAAGCGCAACTGCTATGCTAGCGGTCCTGGGTTTGATACCCAGGTTGAGCTAAGTGTTATTGGGTTTTTCTATGAAATTCTCAGTAGCAGCTCGGTGTCTGGATTTGTGCCCGGTTAATGCAATAGGCTCGCCTCCTATTACATGGGATTAGGTCCCATACCATTGAAATGTGGGTGTGCATTAGTACACCTCTGCCTTACCCTTCAGGTAATACAGGAGTGATGGTATGTATGTTATGTATGTTTTGAATGCTTACTAAAATCCTATATGGATGGTTGGCGCTCTTTGGGGGAGGCCTACATTCAACAGTGGACTGCTAGGCTAGTAGATCTGATAGTCTGATATGATGATGATAATGGTGATCCTATAAACAAAGTTCTTATTGTAGATTTGTTTTGATTTCCAGGCTCATCGTGTAGTGCTTGCAGCAAGTTGTGCATATTTTGATGCCATGTTTAATGTGGGCCTAGAGGAGACTCATAAAGGATTTGTTGCTCTTCCAAGTGTTCCTCCTGATATTCTTCCTATGATAATAGATTTTATTTACACAGGTATGAATCAATTGAACTTAAGTATTTAAAGTAGAAGCTAGAAAATGTACTGTGTGAGGGTGACTAGACTGGAAGTTACTTATTGATACTGTTACGCTAGGGGTCCAGGATTTATTTATTCAATAACCAACTTATACTTACAGACTATTCTACATTCTTACACGTATAAGTTATAGGTCAGAAGTATTATAGATTGATGTTATGCATGTACTTATCCAAAGTATGATTCGATCGATATATAGGATTCGATCCCAGTAGAAATATGAAATTCTCAGTAGCAGCTCAGAGTCTGGGTTTGTGCCCAGTTAAAAACCATAGGCTCGCCCCATGTAATAGGTACATGGGACCTAAACATACCGGCGAATTGAGGGTGTACATTAATACACCTCTGCCTAACCCTTTGGGGAATATACGCGTGATGGTATGTTGTTATGTTAGATAGTAACAATTTTTTTCATAATTTACAATCAATAATAGGTTGTTCTTTTAGGTGAAATAATAATTGACAAAAGTACAGTGCAGCATTTATTGATTGCTGCTGATATGCTGCAACTGAGAGAACTTGTTACAGGCTGTGGTGAGTTTCTAAGAAGAGAATTGCACCCCTCCAATGCTCTTGGAATATTCAGGTACACCTTAATCTAAGGTATATAGTTGTCATTTTATTTGGAAAACCTACAGCTACACAAACAAGATAAATAATACAATAAAAAACAGTAAACCAATTACAGGTTTTCAAATATATGTATCAAATAGGTGTGCGTTCGCGCAGCGGAATGTTGTTGAATTTAAAGATTTTAATTATGCAGATATTTAGTGTATGACGTCGTATAATTGTGTATGGTAAAAAAAAATTTGTGCATGCAGCCATTGTGGAGAAATTCATCAAAAACTGATTCCGCTGGGCGAACGTTGTCCTGGCGGAACTTTTTTTAATCCATAAACTTTAGAAGAAAAAAGATGTGTCCAATAATTAGTGTGTATTTGTGTGTAATTGTGTATGTATGAATAACATTAGTGCATGCATAAACTTCGGAGAAATTCAAGTTTCCGCTACGCGAACGTTTGGCCATTAGCTAGTTTTCATATAAAGCGCTTACATAGAGAGCTGTAGAATTTTACATACATTGTTTTGAATTTGTTTATATTTGTTTAAAAAAGAGATTTAGAAAAAAACGTAGGGCTTAAAAGATAAAAATATAAACGTAAAATACGCTTATTAGGTCTTAGTTCTTAAAGTATGCACTTTGGGGTCTAGATTTCACGTTTATACAAACCTTGTAAGTGTCTGCAACATGTTGCCAAGTATCAATGATGTTCCGTTAGTAATTAAAGAGTTATAGGACAATTTACCCTGAATAGATCACTGTTTACAAAGCAGTCAAATATCACGACGTTCTAAAGGCATTGCATGGTAAAATGTATGCCAATAATTAGTGTATTCATTCAACTATTCACATGCAAAATTTCATGTCATTAAATTCAGTAATTAAAGAAAAACAATTATAATACTGACGAAGCATCGAAAACCTACATAACCCGACCAAGTTCGGATAGCTACAAAAAAGCGGCCGTGCAATATATATAGGTAACATCCCAAAATTTACAGTATAATACCGGTATTGAATTGGTATAGGTGATAACACAATTGTTGTTTCGATATAATTTATAGGTCATTTATTATTGTACACCTACTTTTTTAAATATATTTGACTATGACAGAAAGTAGGTACTATTTACGTTGGTACTTTATTTAAGTATGCGCTTGAGACGAGATATAATCTAGATATATTATAAGACAAATAAAATTCATACAGCTAATTTCTATTGAAGATTTCACGGATCAGGATTCTAACTATAGACCCCTTAGGGAAATTAAATAATTACCACATGTAAGTACCTACTACTGTTTAGGTAAATATTTATCATATTGTAGCTTATTACTACACTATTTAACCAATGGACTAGGCATGCACGAGCGTTCCCCTTTGCAAGTTTAGTGGATCAAACAAATCTAATAACTTAAAAAAAACGACTTCTTGAATCGATTTTTTAATTGATGTATACCGTTGTACTGTACTGTGACTTATGTATGTGAGCGTGTTCCCCCGCACCCCACCAAAATATGTAGAATTATTTTGTTCGAAGCGGTACGCTTAAGGCTAGTCCTTTGGTTAAATAGTATATGTATTGTAGTTATGAATTGATCAAAAATATTCTAGTGTGAAAAAATAGACAACGCGCTGCGCGCAACGAGCGATAGGCGGCTTCTCGCTTGAAACTCGCTTTTTTTTTTATTAAAAAAAGAAAAAAAAAACGGTACTTCCATCTTTGAAGAAAAGAGAGGGCAATATGTTTTCATTAGCCGCGGCCCGCAACGCTTGTGTACGCAACTGTACCGTATTAATAAATACTATATTGGAAGGTTAAGAACGTTTCTTAGATATATGGCACGGCCGCTTTTTTGTAGCCATCTGAACTTGGTCGGGTTATGTAGGTTTTCGATGCTTCGTCAGTATTATAATTGTTTTTCTTTAATTACTGAATTTAATGACATGAAATTTTGCATGTGAATAGTTGAATGAATACACTAATTATTGGCATACATTTTACCATGCAATTCCTTTAGAACGTCGTGATATTTGACTGTTTTGTAAACAGTGATCTATTCATGGTAAATTGTCCTATAACTCTTTAATTACTAACGGAACATCATTGATACTTGGCAACATGTTGCAGACACCTACAAGGTTTGTATAAACGTGAAAATCTAGACCACAAAGTGCATATTTTAAGAACTAAGACCTAATAAGCGTATTTTACGTTTATATTTTTATCTTTTAAGCCCTACGTTTTTTTCTAAATCTGTTTTTTAAACAAATATAAACAAACTCAAAACAATGTATGTAAAATTCTACAGCTCTCTATGTAAGCGCTTTATATGAAAACTAGCTAATGGCCAAACGTTCGCGTAGCGGAAACTTGAATTTCTCCGAAGTTTATGCATGCACTAATGTTATTCATACATACACAATTACACACAAATACACACTAATTATTGGACACATCTTTTTTCTTCTAAAGTTTATGGATTAAAAAAAGTTCCGCCAGGACAACGTTCGCCCAGCGGAATCAGTTTTTGATGAATTTCTCCACAATGGCTGCGTGCACAAATTTTTTTTTACCATACACAATTATACGACGTCATACACTAAGTATCTGCATACTTAAAATCTTTAAATTCAACAACATTCCGCTGCGCGAACGCACACTCAAATAGATACTCAATCAATTATTGTTTGTCATTGATATATCTCAGAATAACAGGAATTATTGGTATATTCCCAACTTAATCTGCAAAAATACAGGATAGAAGATATCATTTCAGCAGATTGTAGTGTAAACTGAGGATTCTTCCAAAACTGTCAATAGGGTACATGCATGCACTTTTTTATTGATTAATTATTATTTACATTGTAAAATATAATAATAATAGAAATCAGCTGCTGACGATTCAAACGCCACCATCTTGGCGCGCTTTCTGTGACATCACTGCATCAATACTAGCTTTTTTATACAGTGGAGTAAAAAAAGTAATTCGTTGTAGTTGTTTTATCAATGTTATCTCATTAGAACATGAAAAGTAATAGATAAACTTTATTGCTGTAGCGTTAGCTGTAGCAACAAAAATTGAAAAACAAAAACTTTGTAACAAAAAAAAATTTACCGCCGAAAAAACTGAAAAGCAATAAAATAACGTTTTACAAAATAATAAAACCGCCGAAAAAAATAATTGAAATTTTAAGTAAACATTTAAAAAACCCCCGGCAGTTGCTTTATATCTCAGCCGATATTCATCAAACATAGCTAATAACACTCCCGACTAATTCACCATTCAAACAAAAAAAAACTAAATTCAAATTGGTCCATCCGTTCGGGAGCTACGATGCCACAGACACACACACACATACACACACACCCACACCCACACACACACACACACACACACACACACACACACACAAACACAGACACGTCAAACTTTAACACCCCGTCGTTTTTACGTCGGGGGTTGAAAATACTGTTTTCTAAAACAGTTTTAGAAGTCGGTCCCGACAACAAGATGATCCACTCAAAGGGAAATGCCCATTTGATAAAGAGGTTTTGGCCAAATGACGCCCATGAAAGAAACAAATTATAGGCATTAGGGTTGACATTATAGATAAAGAAACAACCACTATTTTTTACACAGAACTCGGTAGGAGTTTAGTTTAGTTTTATGATTTTTGGTCGTGGGAAGCGGGTACAGAATCCAATGTAAAGCCAAGGTCGTCATCAGGAGCGGTAACTGGGTCCATAATCGTAATCAAAGTCGCCGAAAAATCAACCAGAAAACGCAATTCAAAAAATCTAATCGCAATAGCGCATCTTGTCAACAAACAAAATGTGAAATGTCAATTTCAATCAGTCAGTTGTCAATTATGATTTACGATTATTATTGACATAGGGACGACCATGAGATATTAATTTATCGAAAAATCTGTTTAAAAAAAAACCCGAAAACACGGAATCGGTTCAATAGTTTGTATTTGAAGCCCAAAAATGGACAAACACTTCTTTTTTTCACTTTTTTTTCTGTAAAAAGACAATAAAAAAAGCAGAAAAAAACGCACAAACAAAAAGATTTCCCAAAAATCTGTTTTTACCGGTATAAGTGTATCGATTTTTTCAGTAAATGTCGCTATCCCTCCCTGCTTTGACGGATTGACCAAAGCCCGGAAGTTGTAAAATAAAGCAATCCGATTGAGTGTCTTAATTAAATCGGCTTTTAATTCCGGAGTTCTGCTACAAATAAGTTTATAGCAATATTTTAGTTACTTAATGCGTATTTTTTTTGTATTTACCACATTGATGGGCAAACCATGGCCAAAAATGGGCGTTTCCCTTTAAACCGACTTCCCGAAACTGTTTAAGACAACATTAGTTTTATAATTTTTGTCAATTATTGTTCTCTAATGCATACAATTTTGATTTAATCATATTAGGTTTGCAGAAGCTCACAACTGCATAGAATTGGTAAAAGAGGCACTAGAGCATGTTCAAGCTAACTGGAACATAGTATCGAATGGTGATGAGCTTTTAGAATTGCCATTGCCACAGCTAATAACTTTGCTTTCTTCAGAACAATTAAAAGTTGACAGTGAAGCACAGGTTGGTATAATGCAAGTAGTTTTTTTATATAATAATAATATCATATTATCATTAAGCATAAGCATTTTAGCCAAAAGGCCTATGCTTGCTGCATAAGACATTTTATCTATCTATCTATCTAATCGCCGTTCGTTAGTCTCGCCTAAACACAAAAACGGCTTAACCGATTAGAATAATTCTTTTTTTATGTTTTGTGTGTATACAGGGGTGGTTTAATAAGAAAAATAATAGGGAAAATCCATCCACAGAATAAATAATATCAGTATAGAAAATCGTCTAGATGACTTGCGATACAAAACTGTAATTTTTCATCATTTTATTTTTAAAAGATTTAATGGCGTTGGTGGCAGACAGTGTTTAAATTATACTTTTTTGTTAATTCAGGGGCAGGTTATATTTAATTCGACCTCTTTATCTTCTATATATAATTATTTATATACTTTAAGTTATTTTCATGCTTATGTTGATCTGTTGCTTTGAGTTGTGTCCAGAAATTAATACAGAATGTTGAATAAATTAACAGAATGAAAGTTCATGCTCAAATTCAAGTTCTTTTATATGTTTATGTTGACCTGGTACTTCAGTAATGTGTAGGTCCCAGGTCCCAGGTCCTGAAGGGATAAATAAATTATTTGATGATAGTATGGTACAGCTAGCTGGGCCACCAATCTTCGCTCCGCCTTAAATTTGGTTACACTTAGGCCTACATCCAGCAGTGGACGAATACAGGATGATGATGATGAAAAGAAAAAAAGGTAACTGTCGGATGAATATCGTTGTCGAGCCGGCAAACCATCGGCCGCCGGCGTGGACAACACGATTTTGGCTGTTTAGTTTGTTCCAATTCTGGCGGGATATTGCAAATTATCCTTACATATCTTTCCGTCTGCTTCTTTGCTCGAGAAGACCACAATATTTGCTTAACTTTATTATTTACCGAAATATAAATTCAGCGTATGTCTAGTCAATTTTTGTACCGTATTTTTGTATCGTCAAAAATTACGAACTCCCATACAAACTTTCACCCTTATTTCAACCCCTCTAAGAGGTTTTTTTCCGAAAAAATGTATGTCTATGTCCTTTCTCAAGCTTTAGTCTATCTCAGTACCAAATTTCATCAAAATCGGTTGAGTGGTTTAGGCGTGAAAGAGAAACAGACAGACATAGTTACTTTCACATTTATAATATTAGTAAGGAACTAAGGATTGTGGTTTGTTCTTGTTTCTTGTTGCGGGAAAATGCCTAAAGACAACACTATTTTACGCAGCCAGGCGAGAAAAATAATTTACAATGTCTAAGTTTATGCACAAGTAGAAAGACTGAGGTGTGTAAGGGTGTGTATAATGTTGCACAAGTACAACGTAGAGTTGCTGAGGCAACCGAAACGTCAGTACGGACTGCGGGCAAAATAAAAATATATCCATTTGTGGACTATTTAAAATTTTAATGTCAATTTAATGATTTTGTGAAAATTCAAGTATGGATTTTATCAATGAAGCAATCCAGCAATATTACATGTAATATTAAAAATGTTTTTACCTTTTTTTCGAAATTATATGAATACGTTTCCGAACGTTAACACTTTATTACACGACTGTAACTGCGCGGCCCTAGAAAACGGCTAACTTCCGATCGGCTTACTTATTTCTGGTATCTTGTATTTCTATATTTCAAACAATTTTATTTCAGGTTTTATATGCAGCTCTACGGTGGCTAGAGCATGATCCTGCATGCCGTAGACGTCACTGTTTTGAAGTATTAAGTCATGTTAGACTGCCACTTATCTCACCACAAGTTTTAGATCAAGCTATAAAGAATGTACAAGATCCTTCTATAGCTGTAGCGCTAAAAACGGTTAGAGTTGATATGGTAAGATATATATAATTTTGAATTCCATTTTAGAAGTAAAAGAGCTAGTTATAATAATGAAGAATAAAGGAAAACAATAACAGGAAATTCTCTTTCAACTTCGGAGCCAATGTCAAGCTGTTTTGGAAACAGTTAAAATTTAAGATAAATATGAATCACCAAGTGGGATCCAGGAGTATAAAGCTTAAGTGTAGCATGTAGGAGCATAAAAGATATTCAGCTAGCAAGATATCATGGAAAGAGTGATCCAGCAGAAATAAGCACTCTAGACTTGGGTGTGAAAGACATCAAAATGAATGGTGTCGTAAGAGGGTTAAGACATAATTTAACGCCGTTGACGTTCAACCAATCAGCACTCTATGTGCGTTCCGTCGTATGCCATATCACAATTTGACGGTTTCGCTTCGATAGATTATGATCTACCGAAAAATAATGCGTTAAATTGTAAGCAGCACATAAGGGATTACAATCTATCCACAGTTTACAATCTCGCAAGATAGATTATGATCTAACAATGTTTACAATTTGACGGTGACAATTCATAGTAGTTGGAAAAAATATTTAGTAATGATTATGATTGGACATGTTTCGACTTATGAGGCAGTCTGTATAGTTTTTATTATACATATAATTTATATTTTTAGAAAACACGTCGTGGTGCTTTAGTTTCTCTATTGGTGGAGCCACGACAGCGCGCTCGACGTATTTTACTTGTGGCAGGAGGTTCGTGCCGTGACAAAGCCGCGCATCCGCCTTTGACAACCGACAATATCCTATCATCAGTACTTAAATTCGACCTACATAAAAGGTAACTATATTTTATTTGATTTGATAAGTATTATACGTTTTGACTGTACATCTGGTGTAGCGGTTAAGTTTGCCACCAGTACCGTTGCAATGAGTAGTGGTTTCGATTTTAACCCGAGGGAAATATTTGTGTGTTCCACGGATATTATTTCGAGTCCAGGTGTACGTACGTACGTCCGGCTACACATCAAGCTGTACAAATCCAGAATACAGTATATACAAACCTTACATTGACATTGACAAGACTACATTTAGTGAGAGGTGAACTAATACTGAAAATGTATAGCTTGATGTGTAGCCGTGTGTACCTACTTCCTGTCTAGAGCTGTGCGATTTTTTTCTACCTGGTAGGCACGACACAATTGTGACAATTTTTGCGTAAATTTATTTTCTCCCTATACATATATCCAATGATAGGGCAATAATATGCGATATGTTACCGTGTTTATTCTTCTTACGTAAAATTGTACTTACAAAAAAAATAAAAGAAGGAATGTTGAGTGTCCCTTGAGGCCTCGCCCCGCCCGCCCTTTACTCAATAAGTCTTTTTACACATAAAAATCTAAATTATTAAAGAATAATCACAAACGCAAAACATATACGATCTTACGAATACGATCCCTAATTGTCTTTACACCAAGTCTTTCTATTTAAATTAATCACTGCTAAACCACTTGCGGACTTCAGATGCGACCAGTTATTTCGAACAAAATGTTTATTTTCATCGAAATAATTTCGTATTGAAGTTAGCTGCAAGTGGACTTTTGTAGTAATTTTAAAAAACTCGGTATAAAGTCTACACACTATCACGATTGTATTCCCTGAAGGGCTAGGCAGAGGGTACAAATGTATAACGCATGATTAGATCCCATGTAGTAAGGGGCGAGCGTATTGCCATTAACCGAGCAGAAATCAAAATCCGAGATAATATGCTCGACTTAGGAATCGAGCCCAGGACCCCTAGCGTAGCAATCGCACTTACGATCACTAGACTAATGGGGCAGTCGTAGTCAAAGAATACAGACAATTTTCTTAAAAGTTGCATTTTTGTGCATATTACTACCCTAATTTGTTTTTTTTTAAACCTTATAATTTTCTTCGTCAACCCCACTGTCCCCCCCACTGTGCCACTGCTTGGTACGGGTCTCCTTTCAGAACCGGAGGGATGAGGCTATAGTCTACCGCGCTAGTCTGCTGCGGGTTGGCAGACTTCACACGACATCGGGAAAATCTCTCAGGCATGCAGGTTTCCTCAAGACGTTTTCTTTCACCGTTTAAGCTCGGGATAGTATTTATTAATACGGATATGACTTCGAAGTTAAGTACGTAAGTCAGTCTGTCGTATCGCGAGATCACGTAATTTTGACTTCAGAATCATGTACGTATTAATAATATAAACAGCAAGGAAACCTGCATACCCTTTCATCTCTCTCACTCTCAGAGAACACCAAATGCTGCGTAGAACTTCAAACAAGTGGAAGCAGTTTGAAATGTCACTAGGTATAAAAAAATCATGTACCTAAAACATAATCTTTTGTCGCTTCAAGAGAATGGGAAGAGCTATCACCAATGGGAATTGCACGTATCCAACCCGGCGTGGCAACTCTAGGAGGTCGCGTTTATGCAGTCGGAGGAGAGCAAGGAAGTCAAATACTTGCTAACGGAGAGGTTTATGATCCTCAGGTATGCATGAAAGACATTTTATATACAACATGTATAACTTAAATTAGGGGTTATAATAAATTAAGGGATCTCGTTACTATAATCTATGACGTATTTCTGTTTGAAACGTTGGTATCAGTCATGAATGGCACGCGCGTTGTTGCGGTCGTTTAAGAAGCTTTTAGAATCGCCACAACACAAAAATGATTTTTAGGTAAACATTAACCTATATTAAAAAGTACTGTAATCGATTTAGTTATCGATTTTGCACAATTTTTAGGTTTTGAGTTTATTCGATTACACGTTGTATATATTTATAAATATATTCAACTTCGATTCGCGATCACAAGGTGAGGTCATGATACGAAAATGATGTTTCGTTGGAGTCCGAACCTTGGCATACACAAATGGATCTCGTGAGTTATTATTGTTTTAATTTAAATGTTTTACTTTTCAGACTGATAAGTGGTCAGATATATCACCAATGAAAGAAGCGCGTTGCGAATTCGGTTTAACCGGTTGGAATGGAAATTTGTATGCATTTGGAGGTTGGGTGGGATCAGACATGGGTTCTTCAGTTGAAGTGTACGACCCTGTCGCTGACGAATGGACTTTAGTAGGCAGGATGCCGGAACCAAGATTTGGAATGGGTGTAATAAATTTTGAAGGTAATATATGGAGCAAAGCAATGTTTATTATAATCATATTATGCAACAAAATAATTATAATAATCTCGTTATGGGTTTCTAATATATTGTTTCTTTAGGTCTAATATACATAGTCGGAGGATGTACTCACACATGGAGACACACTAAGGATTTATTATGTTATCACCCTGCATCTCGCAAATGGCATACTCTTACACCGATGCATCACGCTCGCAGTCAAGCTGCTGCAGTGGTTCTTGATAACTACCTATATGTCATTGGTGGTAATGCGCCAAGGCGTACAGTTCTAACGTCTGTAGAACGGTACAGCTTCGATGAGGTAAGAAACATTGACTTTACTATGAATTGTTTTGAAATATAAAGGAGACAGGCGAATCTAGGCCTAAACTTTATACCAATGAAAAGGTAACCAAAACATAATCTATAATCGTTTGAGCCGTTTGGGGTCGAAACGCTTGGGTCATGGGGTCCGAGCGCCCGTCTTCTCTACAAGGAAATATCTAGAAGACTAGTCGACGGCTCGCGTGATCAGAGGGCTGGCTTATTCCTAGGGGAGCGTATAAGCATTGCCATTCAACGTGGCAATGCTGCCAGTCTTCTGGGCACGATGCCGGACGACAGCGATGCCGAGGAGAACTTTGACGCCTAGTCGCGCTCACTGTTTTTGTATTTCTTTTTTTTTTAGTTTTATAGTCGACCACGCTAGCCTACTGCGGGTTGGCAGACTGCACTTCACACGCCATCGAGATGGCGTGTGAAGTGCTAGTGCAGTGATAGCCTAGTGATATGACCATTGGACTGCCAAGTCAAAGGTCTCGAGTTCGAATCCAAGGCACGCACCTCTGACTTGTGCGTAGTCATGTCATGTGCGTAATAATAATTAATTATCACGCGCTTAAACGGTGTAGGAAAACATCGTGAGGAAACCTGCATGCCTGAGAGATTTTCTTGGCGTGTGAAGTCTGCCAAGCCGCAGTAGGCTAGCGTGGCGGACTATAGCCTAATCCCTCTCGTACTGAGAAGTCTCTTATAATTAAACAAAAATATTTTTAGGGTACATGGGAAGAAATCGCTAGCCTAAAGGAAGCCCGCGCGGGGTGCGCCGCGGGCGCGGCCGAGGGCGTGCTGGTGGTGGCGGGCGGCGACAGCGAGAGCGGCGGAGAGCGCGCCTTCTACCGAGCCCGCACCACGCTGGCCAGCGTCGAGCTGTACGAGCCGCGCGACAACACGTGGCGCGCCGCCCCGCCGCTGCCGCACTCCAGGGCCGAAGCGGGCGCGGCATTGCTCTGACCGACCACCATTCAACGTCACTGCTGTCAAAATGCAATTACGAACATTCGAAAAATATATTTACAGGTACAAATATTTTAGCAGCTCTTACATAAAAACAACCGGTTACAATAGTCTCATGTTTTCATTTCATAAATTAAATTTGATTATGACATGCATTCAAATTTGATTTGGTTGTTAGCAAATTGTAAATCAAAAAAACATTGTTACGTATGTATGTTAATACAAAAACAGCATTTTTTATTAACATACAAAAGAAACAGCTATGAAAACCTTAATTTCTAAAGGAGACAGCTTTTTTGGGCCCACTAGATATGGTGACATATATTAATCGTGATATTATGAAATTGTAATAAAAAGGTGAAAACTTGATACATTTTGCGGTTAAATGTATCCTGTTCTTATCATCATCGCAAACAATGCGTGTAATGTAATGAAACATTATTTGTAACATTCATGTGAGAAAAAATAAAAACATTTGTTGCAATGCGTTATTGTAACAGTAATTATCAGCTTTTTAAAAGTAAAAATATATCAATTGGACACATGAACCTTATTTTTATTATAATCTAAAGATTAAAGGGAGTAAATCAATTTATGTTTCATTACAATACACTACAATTTATGGTGAGCCTATTCCTCGAACAAAAAAAAATATCTCCTTTTTGCAGTAATTGGCACAATACTATCATAAAGACTTTTAGGCATAGGTTTTATTAATTAGTTATGACTTTTACTAATTCTCGCGATTATTATTACCATGAACCCAAATTCTATTATAGACCTGCAAAATAAAATTATATTATAGATTATAGAAATGCAAATTAGTTAAAGACAAATAGGCACGCTGGCGCTGATTGAAGACCTACTCCTTAAAATAAAAATAAACTTTGTATTTAGAATACAAAAATCTGTTGTCCAAACATCTTACACAAAATTTTTTTTGTCTATACACTAATTGAAATCATACATAGGTTTCATTCAGAAACACAATTAATAAAGGGGCCACTTCAAGAATTTAGTAAAACCTCTGAATTCTAAATTCTCGAAAATAAGTTTCATTCTCACTTATTACGTTATTTAAAGGTGACATCTTTTATACCTTGTCCATTATGAGAACCGTTTTTTGACAGATGGAACTAGTGATTGCAGGAACGTAACAATGCGATTATCGACCCGATTATTGACACTTTGATTACTGTCTATTAGTGATTATCGATTGTTAGGTTATCGAATCGAAAATGGTGCAACGACGACCAATAATAAATAAATATGTTTAATATTCATCAGATTGTATTAATTTTTGTATAATAATAATTTTCTATACATTTCTTTTCAAAAAGATTGTTTAAATTATATTTTATTGATATTAGAGTGGATGCCATTTTCCGATACTGATTTAATGTCATTGTTCAAAATGATTGCAGCGAATACATTCGATTGCATCACTAGACACGGAAGAATGTGGTAGAATGTAGCTAAATTTAATACGCTTAACAATAATCATTTTTTTTGGAAAATCCGTTACGTTTATGGTATTATAATGTCTGCAAGGAATCATAATTAAGATAATTGAATAACATAAGGTAGATACTACATTTATTTTGTTACGCATTTCAAAGTTAACTTTTACGTAATCTGGAACAGCTACGCTCTAAGGCAGTCTAAGGCATCTGTCAAAAAACGGTTCACATAATGGACAAGGTATAGTACTTACTTTAATTATTGAGGTAAAATTCGACCACTTTGTGACTCGTAATTTAGTTTTTCGATAAAATAGGCATTGCACAGTTCTCGCTTCATCCGTTGACAACCATGGGAGGATACATTTATTTTCTTTTCTTGTAGGTACCAGACCTTTCAGGTACAGTAGGTACACTATTATTATAATTATGTGTAAGTATTTCTACATGATTATCACATCAAATCATAAAACGTAAAGTCTTGCCGAATTTATAAAACTTCGCTTTGGTCTATTTTAGTAGTAATTCTTACTATTGTTGTTGATTGTAATACTATTTGAAACAAAATTTTAATAAATAATCGATTTAAAAGTTAAAAACTAAAGGGGTTCGATGATATTAATTGCTGTTAGCACCACACACTTTTTAACAATAAACATAACATACCATCACGCCTGTATTCCCCGAAGGGTTAGGCAGAGGTGTACTAATGTACACCCACATTTCGCCGGTATGTTTAGGTCCCCTGTAATAGGAGGCGAGCCTATTGCCAATAACCGGGCACAAATCCAGACTCCGAGCTGCCACTAGGAATTTCATAGAAAAACCCAATAACACTTTGTTTGACCTGGGGATCGAACCCAGGACCTCTAGCGTAGCAGTCGCGCTTAGGACCACTAGACTAATGAGGCAGTCACAAAGATATAAATTTTCTAATTAAAGAAAATTTCTTAGTGAGAGAAAAATTCGATCTGAGGCAGGTTTTGAACCTGCGTCTCTCTGGTTAAGTACACCAGACGCTTTGCCAACTAAGCTACCGAGACCACTGCCTGTGATGTCGAATTTCTCTTCCACATTTTACGTCTTCAGGCGACGTCAGCACCATCAATTGAAGACATTACTATGTCTTTCAACCAACACGACTGCCTTTACAGGTAGTCCAATTTCGAACGATGTTGCCTAACAGTATTATGCTTATTTTTTTTAGTTTTAAGCATTAAATATTGCGAAATGGTGTTCTTACCATTGAGAGACACGCAGGTTCAAACCCTGCCTGAGATCGAATTTTTCTTTCACTAAAAAAATTTCTTTAATTAGAAAATTCATATCTTTGTGAAGTATACATTTATTATGTGTTATATTCCGGAGAAAGAGCCGGAAAAACGGCTATCAGACGCAAGGAAGGCAGCAGGCACGCAAATTACGCACTTAATATATTTTTTAAATCGCTTATCCTGTAGATTCTGGTAAAAATAACGGAGAAACTTTTAAAAATATTGTATTGTCATGGGTTCTTGATACGTGTGCAAAATTTTAGAAAGAGCTGCCTTATTTAACAAAATGTGTACTCACTCGGATATCAATCGGAAAAGAACGATTTAAATTTAAGACAGAGTACAAACCACAATTTTGATTCTGCTCAAATACACATTTAGTAATGGGTTTTACTGAAACATCTTTATGAAACCTCTACTCGGACAGTCGCAGGAGATACCTGCACCTCATAACCCTGTATTAGGTACAGTCGTCAGCACATCAGGTTATACAAAACTGTAAAATTTCTCCAAATGTCAAAATCATTTACACCTTAAAATGTTATCTTTTTTTTTAATTTTTTTTTGAGATTTTAGTGAAGGAAAAATGCTTAGAGGTCATAGCGTCTGGTGTACTTAACCAGATGATGCAGGTTCGAATCCTGCCGGTCGTATTTTTCCTTCACTAAAATAACCTTAAAATGTTGATAATTATGTTCAAAATCGACTGAGAAAATTTGCTTGTGCTGGCGACCGTACATAGAAAATAGAGTAAACCAGAAGCCATCCAGCAGTTTTTGCATGCCGAGCACTGTGTCCAAATTAAACGTCCCGCTTATATTATCCCATCCTGTTTTATTTTAGCGCACTGGTAGGAATTGCATTATTAAATTCAATTCGGCACGAAATGTGACTCACTTAATTATGTAACACTTTTAAATTAGTTTATGTTGCTTAAAGTTTATGCGTGTTTGTGACTTCTGGTTTTTACTCTATATTCTAAGCCTATGTACTATCATAATTCTTAATGAAGATAAATATATTTATTACTAAAGGTTATATTATTGTTTTGTAATATCAATAATAATATCTGCTATTTTTCGTATTCTTACTTATGCTATTCTTTCGAAATTTATTTCATATATTATTGTAAAATGTGTTCAAATTAGGAATTATATTTTTTTATTAAGTTTAATAATAATAATATATTTATTTCTAAGCTTACTGTTGGACTGTCGGCTGGTATAATTATTTTATATTCAAAGTTGAGGCTGGGTGATATTAATAAATCTAATTTAAGTAACTACCTACCAATAAGAATTAAAAATATTAAATATTTTTACAATGACATATTTTTTTTACTCTCATAATATTATATCATTTTACATAAAATTAATATGAGTTTACAAAGTAAACGCTGGAAACTTTGCTTCTAAAACCCGTGTTATATCTTCAGCTAAATATAGACGACCGACCAATCCTTCAAACAGTGAAGCTGGTCTATCAGGACGATGTAACTCTGTCCCTGGGCGTTCCACTGCACACCATTCCATAAAGCAACAAGCCCGGTAGAGATAACTAGGTTTCTGAAAATTAAAACTGGGGTAGTTATTTTACAAAGCACTGATATCTACCATATTGATAAACTACAAGCCATCTGTGCACGGTGGTCAGAGTTGAAGGTGTGTGAATAACTTTAAATTCGTGACAGGACTAGAAACGTAAGGGTCAATTCATACTAGCGCAGAGTCAAAGCGCATCGAAGCATTAATCTGAAACTTAACATAGTCAATTCACCCTTATCTCCACAACGTACTGCACATTTTTCTTCTGAGATAAAAATAATACGAGCGCATTCGACGGAATCTGCACTAGTATAAATTGACCCTTTCGCGAACCGACGCGTCGTCAGTCGGAGTAGGAAACCGACCTGTGTCGGAGTTGATTACTGGAGGAGAACCTATGTTATAATGGATACGGATGAAAAATTATAGCAAGATCAGTATTAACTACTTTATATGAGTTGCAACTACGAGAGCCAACTGGCATGGTGATGTCCATCACTACACTAAGAAATGTAAAATTGGCCCAATACGCGCGCATTCATGCCACTTCGCTTTAATTGTGAAGAATTTGACGCTTCGATTCCGCGCTATTATAAATTGACCTTAAATCACTTCGTTTCTTGTTTTGTTTTAAAACAATGATTTAAACAAATAAAGGCTATTTAAGTACCTTCGTGGCCTGGTACAGTTGTATAAAACTATATGCATTGCCACTGACTGTGTGCGTTACCCCAGCAGAATGTTGTCGAAATTCGACATTCTAATAATACAGATATTTAGTCTGCTAGCTCCTGTAAATGTCTGAGTAGGTTTTGGAATTTGTCCGGTTATAATTTTCAAGATATTTCAAAAAAACTGTTTCTGCTGGCGTAACGTTACCCCAGCAGAATGTTTTTTTATTTAATGGGTATATTGAAAAAAACATTAGTTACATAATTAGTCCGCTAGACGGACTAAATGTTTCGATATATTTGGTAGTTCTACGGTTTAAGGTTGCGAAGATATTCAAGATTCTGCTGGGGTAACGTTTTCAGATTTTCTGGATCTCTGAAATGGTAAAGCGTAGACTATTAATTTTTTATACATAGCTTTGTCTGAATTAGTCTGTATTTGTCCGCGAATAAAATAGTAATAATAGTGCACCGTTTTCAAGTTATTTTAAATTATATAAATATCTTATTATGGGCCCTAACTTTTTAAATATGCACTCCAGAGTCTTACTTGAAACGTCATTTTGTAGCTTATAACTACCTACAGGTACGTGTGAATTTTCATTATTGTCCAGATAGTAATTAATAAGTTATCGCGAAATTCAGTTCAGTCCGGGCAGCAGGTTTATTTAACTGCCTATTAGTCGAGTTCTATGTCGATGTAGTTGCTAAATTCTATATAACTAGTTAGTCTGTTGTTTCAACTTTACACCTGTCAATTTTAAGCGTTATACACTCAATAGTTACAGAGATAAATGAAAAAGTATACTCACGGTAAGTATGGCTGTGGTAACCCGACCATGTTAAGATGGTCACAAAATAGCGGCGGCTAGTACAAAATGCTGACCTTCTAAAATTTATACCATAATAGTCTTAAAATTTCGATACAGACGCGTACACAATTAATTTCAACTTAAAATTTGTTCATTTCTACGTACCCACCTATGTTTCCAATGTTCAAATTATGAAAGCCATAACCTGTCAGCCAATTACATTACTGTCTTTGTAAGTACCTACCTACCGGCTTAATACTTAAAATAGTTACTACTTAATTAACCTCATACTTTAAACGATTGCCGTAACTGTAAATAAAAACACACATAAAGTAAACATTATAAAAAAATACCGAATAAAACATTGTTTTGTGTAAGTACGAGACAGCAAAAATGGTAAGTAGTCACTTAAAAGTAGGTAGGTACGAAAATACGTAATTCGGAAAACAAGAAACAATCCATACAAATACCTTTCTGCCAAACAATAATGAACTCTATTTTAAACTCTCCAAAATCAATTTTACAATACCTACGTCTCGGCCGGCAACGCAGGATGGAGTAGAAAGGGGAGGGGTTGTTTACATTGAACTTGATCCTAGTTGCATCGCTAGTCACACAAGGTCACACAAAGAGAGTGCGTCTCGCTTCGTCGCGCTTCCTCATATATTTATTTCGTAATTATTATTGTTTGAGCGAGTGGGCCAGGAACATTATGAAATATTGAAATCAGACACACTAAGTTTTTTTTTTTTTTGTGTGCTACTTAATGAAAAGTCAACCAGGACATGGTGTATTGATAAAGTAAGTAAGTTTCCATTTACCTAACTATGTATTTAACTTGACATTTTCAACAATTGGAAAGTAAAAATTATAAACATATTTTTTAGGGTTCATTTATTTATTAATAACTTAGACCCCTGGACTTAATAACTTAGACTAATAATTAGTTTTACGATTAGAAATTCTCGAAACCTAGATACTTATTTATGTTATCGACTTTCGTAATTAAATCTTAATAAATAAAGTGATAATACCTACATTTGAGGGTACTTTCATATGAAGAATTTATCTAGCTGTCAATTGGTACCAATCACTCAGTGGTTTCTTCATTTTTCAAATTTGGACTTATGGGCATCTTTTTACGAAATTATACCATAGTGCGACGCTGCGAAATCCGGTCTCCGCGTCTGGTATACGCGACGGGGACCGTAGCGGGCGTCCGTCGCCCATTCGCGTGTCCCCGCGCATAAACACGCGGCGAGTGTCCGACGCGGGCCTCCGCTTGACGCAGTTTCTGGCCTAAGTGTGCCCCACTTATACGAGTAGGTATATTGTAATAGGTATTATCAAATAATTGTTTAAAAGCTATTAAATTTATAATGAAATTGTTGTTGTAGCTAATTTGTTGGCACTGACAATATCTAACGCGACGAAATATGCAAATTCCATCTACCTGCTGTACCTACTGTTGTTTCTGAATTTCTGCGCGTGAATAAATAAAATAACTTTATCTATAAGACTGTGATTAACTCCTGTTTGTATATACCTAGTTATTTGATACTTATTTTGTGAAGATATTGTTTTATTCATTTTTTTTAGATAATTATCTATTATTAGAAAAACTGATTTTGGTTTACGAGTACCTGTTCTTAGATGTAAATTAATCAAGAAATGTGATTGTTTTTATTTTTATATTTTATTTAAGTTCAATATAAGTTGCTATACAATGGGCGGCAGAAAAAGTATCATATCGTTAGATAATCTAAAACGCGTTGTTTCTAAATATGGATATATATTTGATAAGAAAATCCCTTCAATTTCTCATGATGTATATGAAAGCATACAGAAGGAATTGATTGAAATGTTCCAATGTACAATGTCTAAAGATGCCATAAGAATTTCAGTGAAACGCAATTTTTATTTTATTTTTCATGGCGATGATGATACAAATGGACAGACAGAATCAACCTATTTCACAAATAATAGAAACGTCGAGCACGACAGTGATTTTGATGCTAATGATTGTAACTCGGATTCTGATTTTGAATTGAAGTTTGAAATTGATTATTATGAGTTCAAACGACTCGCTCCTAAAAATCACAGGTTATTACAGAATAGTTGGACTAATGAGCTGCAAGACCATATATGGAAAAAAACAGATCTTGATTGTACGTTTGCTTTTAAAAATAATTATGTACCCACGCACTTTCAATTTAATGATATTAAATGTTACGGACGCTGTACTCAATGTGGCGCAAATATTGTGATGTACATACGTCCCAAAACCGAAAATTTTTTAAATATTGTTTGTCAAATAAGTAACTACAAAAAAAACTTTGACCACGATCATAACATCAAAAATAAACTTACAGCGAAACGAAAACAAAGAATCGCTCAAATGTTACAATATGATAAAGCTCTAAAAGTTAGAACTATGTTAGCAGATCAACTTATAGATAAAGAAAATATAATAGAACCTCCAACTTTGCCTAGTTTAAATAATTTAAGAAAAATACGACACGAAGCTAAAAGCGCACTTCAATTTGACAAAAACACAATAATATCCATTTATGCAATGTCTCAGAGTTCCCCATTTGACACCTTTATTCGAAAATTTTCTCTTGTCCCTTTTTTTATTTATTTTTGGACAAATGAGCAAAATAAATATTATGATGAAATCTTAAAAAACACGGACATTACTATATCTATCGACGCAACTGGTTCAATTTTTAAAACGATAGCACCTCCCGGGGTGGATTCTAAAGACGCCAAACATATTTTCCTATACGTTGTTATGGCATATACTTCCTGTACAAGTATTCCTTTGAGTTACATGGCATCACAGACACACACAATAGACTCCATAGCCACTTGGTTAAATACATGGAAAGTAAACCGATCCCTACCCAAACAAATAATATGTGACGATTCGTCAGCCCTATTAGGAGCGATATGTCGTAGTTTTTTAAACACGGACACTCATGGATATTTGTCGCAGTGTTTTTCACTTTTAGAAGGTCAGGATACAGGTGTACCAGTTTGTTACATTCGTTTAGATAAATCCCATTTTTTAAAAAAATTACCTAAACAAAGCTGTTTTAATCAAACTTCGGAGAAATGCAAATATTTTTATATTGACTGCATAAAAGCAATTCATCAAATGCACTGTTATAAAGATGTTAAGTCTGTAATCGATGATATAGTAATAATATCATTACATGAATGTGTAAGCCTTGGTTTAGATGGCCAGCAAGGGAAATACGAGGCAGCTTTGCAGCGTTTATTAAATCTTTCAAAAAATCTAATTAATGCTGACAATGTTGTTATTGAAAATGAAATAAGCGAACAATTTCATGATAATAGTGAGGATATTATCAACAGGAGTAGTGATTGTCCTCTTATTAAATATTATGAAGAGAGAATTGAAACTGAACAATTATATTTGTTGTTACTTGACCCAAAGCATGAACAACGAAATGAGTATTATTTACCGGCTATAAACGATACATTGAAAAGATTGTTGCGAAAACTACCTATGTGGGGTAACATAATGACAGAACATTTTGACCATGCAAGTGATGCACCAAGTAGTTCAAATGTTGAGAATCATTTTAAAGATCTTAAAAGCATATATTTTAATACCAAAGATGAGCGCATTCGACTAGATGAGTTTTTAGTACAACATTTCAGTTATTTAAATGGAATAGTGAAATTAAGTATTTCCGATAATATTTTAAAATCAGAAAAAAATGAAAACATGAAATTGAAGAGAAAAATAAAACATTACTCCGAAACAAAATATAAAAAACCCTGCCGTGATGTAGCTTCACAATATACTCCTACCCTGCGAACATCAGTACAAAGCCCAGAAACTGATACCAAAATACATAAAGGACAAAACGTGAAATGCAATACGGATTTTGAAATCGAATCTATATTTCAGGATAAACCTGTAGAAGTAGAAAATTGGCGAGGTTTAGCGCTTCCGCGCTCTAAATCAGACAACAGCATAAAGCCTTTATACATTTTACAAAATGGAAATATTGCCATGTCTAATAATAAAAGGGTTATTCTAACCAACACTTGCGCATTTGACGCCGTCTCACAAGCATTTGCTGTAGCCTATAAGGACAGGGTTATCTTCCGACAAGAGATTAACTCTTGTACAGAATTGCGAAATGATGCTTTTACAACGTTTATTGTAGATCTTGCCAATGCAAAAAAGTCTAGTCAAAAAATATATAATAAACGCGAAATACTTTTATCTAAGATATTTAATAGTGACTTATTAAACGATGACAAAACTAGATGCAATGTTATAGACTGTGCATGTAATATTGCAAAAATACTCGAAGAAATCTGTATTTTACAGTTTTCTGCTACTAGAAACAGAATATGCTCAAACGAATACTGCGCAAAGCACGAAAAGAATAGTAATTTTAAATGTAAATACTTGCCATTAAATATCGAAATTATACAACAGAAAGGTATTGCAAAATTACAAGAGTCTGTCGAATCAGGAATGAATAACGATTTCCCTCCTATTTGTTTTATTTGCAGAATAGGGACAGTCAACTTCAGTTATAATTTGAACAATTTAATTATATTTGAGTTTCATGACCTTATCATAAACTTCAATGATGTACCTATTAATATCGAAATCAATAACAGACTATATGAAGTCTTGGCCATAATTGAATTTCAACCGCCCCTTGGTTCAGCAGGAATTGGACACTATAAAGCTCATTGCTATAGAACAATGAACGGACATTTTCAATGTTATGATGACTTGTATTGTAAAATTCAGAAAAGTAATACTAATTTAGTACCACATGCACTAATTTATACACTACAATGTGATAATATCTGATAGTATCAACATATTTGTTAACTACGTCTTAAATATAAACACGCCATAGGTACTTGCGTATACTTTATTTTGCAATATGTTATACTTGTTGTTATATTTTATTGCGATTGATCTGTGATTTTTAATTATCTAATATGCATAAAGAATTATTTACGTATCAAGATTACTATTATTATAAGATTACTATTTTTGAAAACAGAACGTAGGTAAACCAATAAATATTTTAGTGTAAAACAAAATTATTTTTAAACATTGAGATAGTCATTGACTACAGGTACCTGAAGTCAATGACTATCTCAATGTTTGCGAGATTTGTATAAATGTCGTAGTAAGATAGCTTTATGATTTATATCCCTAGTACCTAAGACAATTGAATTGAATTGCTTTCGTATAGCTATGTCCTGGTACATAACTACACCCCTTTGCAAAAAAAACGGGATCACGGCTATAGTTATCTTACTGCGACATAATATTCTAATGTCAATCATTTTATTATGATAAAAACTTAATGTTACCATAAATAAATATACGAGTAGTGTTAAGTTTTTCATTGATCTGTGATTTTTACAATATTATATCTTTAGCATAATGGTTATTTTTTTTAAAGTGATAATAATATATGATTATGACAATATCTGTTAAGTACGTCTTAAATATATAAACACGCTATTGATATTTCTTTATTTGTTAATACATATTTTGACTGAGATTTTATCGTAATCTGTGATTTTTAAACACTAACTTTGCTTGAAACTGTGTTTTTTGAAATCAGACTGTTAAATAATAAATGTTAAAAAAAACACGTGACATACCTAATCTAATTTTTATTGTTAAACATTGAGATAGGCATGACACAGGTAAGTACCTATTGAACTGTGATTTTACTACAGGGTATTCTATAAGAACTTCGTAATATTTGTTACCCGTAAATAAAAATTATAATAAAATAAAATACTGTTTTTTTACCACTTGTCTACGCAACTGTACAAAAGTAAAAACACTATCCTATAAATTTTAGAAGGTCAGCATTTTGTACTAGCCGCCGCTATTTTGTGACCATCTTAACATGGTCGGGTTACCACAGCCATACTTACCGTGAGTATACTTTTTCATTTATCTCTGTAACTATTGAGTGTATAACGCTTAAAATTGACAGGTGTAAAGTTGAAACAACAGACTAACTAGTTATATAGAATTTAGCAACTACATCGACATAGAACTCGACTAATAGGCAGTTAAATAAACCTGCTGCCCGGACTGAACTGAATTTCGCGATAACTTATTAATTACTATCTGGACAATAATGAAAATTCACACGTACCTGTAGGTAGTTATAAGCTACAAAATGACGTTTCAAGTAAGACTCTGGAGTGCATATTTAAAAAGTTAGGGCCCATAATAAGATATTTATATAATTTAAAATAACTTGAAAACGGTGCACTATTATTACTATTTTATTCGCGGACAAATACAGACTAATTCAGACAAAGCTATGTATAAAAAATTAATAGTCTACGCTTTACCATTTCAGAGATCCAGAAAATCTGAAAACGTTACCCCAGCAGAATCTTGAATATCTTCGCAACCTTAAACCGTAGAACTACCAAATATATCGAAACATTTAGTCCGTCTAGCGGACTAATTATGTAACTAATGTTTTTTTCAATATACCCATTAAATAAAAAAACATTCTGCTGGGGTAACGTTACGCCAGCAGAAACAGTTTTTTTGAAATATCTTGAAAATTATAACCGGACAAATTCCAAAACCTACTCAGACATTTACAGGAGCTAGCAGACTAAATATCTGTATTATTAGAATGTCGAATTTCGACAACATTCTGCTGGGGTAACGCACACCCACTGACTCCATGGCACATACTATACCCCTTAGTGCATAGTCCTCGTTGCCATATAACATCACCGCATTGTAAAGCAATCTTCATATATTTATCGTCTTCGAAAATCTGAAATATAAAATAAAAGTTAAATAAATTGGTAATGATTTATTTAAACTTTGATTATTTACTTTATTTGACCTCAAAAAAGCATTTGACACCGTCTACGAATAAATAATACTCAGGAAATGTAACTGCGTTAAGAAGATGACCCAACAAAAGCTAGGTCCAAGTAGGCGGGGCTTCAAAATTGCGTCCAGCGCGCCATCCGTCAGACATTTTCTATGCAAGCGAGCATAATTATGTCAAACGTTTTAGCTTATTTATTCATTGTGAATCACCATGCCATCATGCCATTGTGAAGTGGTGCAGGAGCCATACAAGATTAAAATGTCCAGCTGGTAAATCGATAAAATTTAGATATTTTTATATATAAGAGTAATGTATTTTGTTTTCTTTTAGTTTCCCTGCCGATCCCATTCGGCAAAATAAGTTGATAGCTGCAGTTCAATTAGAAAGATACTCTCATAGTCATACTCTCGAGTATGACTATGGATACCTGTAAAAACTAGCACAGTATGCTTCATGCATTTTGATGAACAATATTTTTACAAATCATTAAAGGGATATACCATGCATGTTACACAAAACTGCAGTACCAGTTTGTACAAATATCCACATACAACTGAAGTACCAGGTCAACAGAAACCTTAAAGGAACCTGGTGACCTATTGCCAAGGTTATGATTAGAGCAAACAAACGACCCAATTGAATACACTAACACTATTTCAACGCTCCAACAATTATAGATGAAGTCGCAATTCTTGTCTTGTCATCGGCTTTGTTCGTTTTAGCACCATACAACAAAATGAAAAAGTACCTGAATTCATGGTAAGCGGTTGTGTGTCGATGTCCCTTCCTGTTCCCCACTGTTGGGGCAGCTTGGTGGGGCAAAGTGGAATAATTCCACTGTGCGCCATGGCAAAAACTTTAGGCATTTGCGCGTGATAAAAAACCCCTTTGTGGCATGCATCAAAGTATTTATTAAGTATTACAGAAGAATATTTTTTGTTACTAACCTGAGCAGCTAAAAGACACAGAGGAACGAATCCAGGAGCTCCATGACACCATTGTACTAGTTTATCTCCCGAACTACTGCCCATGGATGAAGGAAAATTTCCACTCGGAAATCGTTGATTTAATAGCCAGTCTATAGCTGGTTTAATAAAGCTACGTATTTCAATAATATTTATAAATAAACGAGCCTGCAAGGAAATAATTTAATTAATAGGAAAAAAAACAATTACCGTATTTACAGCTTGTTCGAAATAATTAACCCTGTCTGAAGTTATCCCCAAGTGGTTTAGCAGTGGTAAATTTAATAAAAAGAGTCGGTGTAAAGAGAATTAGGGTCATAATATAATTATATTTCGTATTTGTCTTTTTTTTTACTTATTTCAATATTTATGATAAAAAAAACACTAACATAAGCGATTTTGCCAGCGCAGTAGTTCGGAACGGCTAACTTCGGACGAGCAGAGTTATTTCGAACAAAGTGTATGTGTCTGTGAACTAACTGTTCCCCATGGGTTCACTTGTTCTGCTCCCAAGGATCGCAGCGTGATGTTAAATAGCCTACAACTTCAGGAATTGGGCTATCAAATGAAGATTTTTTCTGATCCGATTAGTACTTCCAGAGGTTAGCCCGTTCAAACAAAATAAACGGTCAAGTTCAAATCTCACTTGCACATCGAGGCTTCCGTACAGACTTTCTACTTGCAGATATCTATATAAAGGTCATATGCTAAACAATGACATGAAACTCGATTTTTTAAGTATTCCAAGGGACCATATACCTGTTAGAGATTTGTTATTAATTTTAACTTTACACCTTCATAAGTTCCCGAGAAAAATATGTTGACAGACCGACAGATGGATAACAAAGTGACCAAGTTGGAATGAATAAGGGTTTTTTACTGTCGTGGTACGCAACCCTAAGAAGTACCTACAATTACGATTTTAAAAGCTATTTACAACAACGGAGATAAGTACTTAAGTCTGTAGGTTGGTAAGTAGTATTCATCGCAAATAGTTTTTACTTCTTATTAATTTTAGTTAGGTACCTAAGTCAAAGTATAAAAACTATGCCTAAGTCAACATTGAAATTTCCTACGCCTTCCACTTTGTATTCTTA
Source organism: Subacronicta megacephala (assembly GCA_958496365.1). Lineage (NCBI taxonomy): Eukaryota > Metazoa > Arthropoda > Insecta > Lepidoptera > Noctuidae > Subacronicta > Subacronicta megacephala. The sequence continues at coordinate 8,017,353 of OY292517.1, read as the reverse complement.
GAAATACAGTACGGACAATACATTACAAACTACGCCATGCCGTCAAAAACACAATTACACGCACACACGTATACCGAAACTACGCCTCATCTTGTCAGTCGAGCTATCGAAAGCTCTACTGGCGTAGTTTTAGCCGGCCTCACTTCTTTGTTCGCAAAGTTCCATCTTAACTTTTTATTTGATCTGAGCCTACTTATTATATTTTCTTGAAACAAAGACGTCCTTTTAAATTAACTTTTTGCTTTGTAAAGTTTTGTTTAGTGCATGTGCTTAGTGATTGTATTACATACTTGCAACAGCATATACAGAATCCCAGCCATGCCATGAGCAGCTCCATAGTATATTTTTTCGTGCCAGTGCCACAATAATGGACTTTCGGACTTCATTTGCGTAGCATATTGTTTTCCTGACTTCAGTATGCTACTAATCACCTGGAAATTCTTAAATCTTATTATAGGTAGATAATACACTTCTATCAGGATAAAGAAGATGATACTAGAAGCTTTTATATAGTTCTTTTGTGCTGATAATTGACTGGTAAATCGAGTTTTGAGCAAAAGAAAAATAATTCATAACAAAACACCAGTGGCAACCTGGTAATGAAGTTGGAAGGATATTAATCCGGACAAAGGATTTTATTATGTATTTTGCACATTCGATATAGATATACTAAAGTAGCTACTGTTGTAACTGAAAAAAAATAACACTTTCAGTAGGTACCTAGGTAGTTCGAAAAATGTTATCATTAGCCAATTAATCTCTCAACCTAAATTTAGGTTAAAAGAGATGATTGGAGAAGACTTGGACTGTGACAAAGATACGTATTTTAAAATTTTATATCAGATTTTTATTATATCAGAAAAAAAATATAGGTAATCTACCAATCCGAAATGTTTAGGTGGCAAATCAAAGGTTCAAAAAAAAATAATGTGCTCTAGATCCTGTTTTCGATATTTGTATCTCAAACAGGATCTTGAGCACATAAAAAAAAATTGAATTCTCCATCCATTCTTCTCTCATTGCTAATGTAAGCTGCTACAGCTACAGCCAGTTTAGATGCACAGATTAGCAAAAACTCGCCGCCCATTACATGGGACCTTTAAAATAACATACCATTTGGGTTCATTTCTGTTTACTCTTCGGAAATAAGGGTTTGAATTGTTTTACGGGTGATGGTATGATCTTTTTATTTCCAAAAGTACCAAGTAGAATAAAAGTTTTTCATAGAATCGACGTTCATAGAAGTGGGTAGGTACTATAACCCCTTTAGGATTGGTATACCCTTTCCAAAGAACCCTGTATAATTACTTTAATAATTTATGTTGGTGCATAGATTCTAATGTCGAATACCTGCAGTTTTTTTTTACAAATAGAGCTCACGACCGATAGGTGCCTACTGCAACCCCACAAATATCTACATTTCTATTTACAACTTACTAGAACAGATTACTTAATAGTTACTACTAGTACTACCTACATTCATTGTAATTGTATTTATAAATATCAAGTTACATATCAAGCTTAACACTTTTAGAATCAAATGATTAGTTAGACGATACCTACCTTTTCAATGTGATTTCCAGGAATGACCTCCTTCCCATTAATATGTTTATTTACAAATAGTAAAGCGTACAGATATCCAGATTTACCATATAACAGTTCGTCAGGCGAATCATTCATCAAGGAAATGAGAGACATTAATCTGAAATACGACATGAAGATATAAGATCAACTCAAAGAACAGCCAAGTGTGAGTAGGACTAACGAGCCCTGATGTTTCCGTACATCTGCATAATTATCTGACGATGTTTATACGAGGTTACACTAAGTGCTAACGATCTTAAAACTTAGAAATTAAATAATGATGATTCGAAATGGAGGGTGGGACTCGCGGTGGGTTAGTTGGTCATAGCGTCTGGTGTATCTAACCAGAAGACACAGGTTCGAATCCTGCCCGCAGTCAAATTATTCCTTCACTAAAATAATTTCAGCATGGAAAATGCATAAATAATATAAAAAAAAAGAATACAATAATGAGTTTTTTGACAAATGTTTATAGGTATGTCCTACAGCGACAGGTAGTTCAACCCGGTACTGGCTGTTTTGTGATTGCAATTAGTGTTTGTATACGCATAACGCACCCATGATACAGGAGAACATCCTATTCTCAGTGCGAGAGCAACTTTATATTTAAATATGGTATTGTCACTATATGTCTGGGCATGAATCGAAGCTGCTACAGAGAATTTATTAAAATCTCGAACCCAGGGTCCTAGGACTCGTAGACAGCAAATGAGAACAACCGAGCAACCTTACCTAGATTGAACTTAGGATAAAACTCAGGTGGACTATGTACGACACATATTGTATTTTCGTATTACACAAGTAGATTTGGTGCTATTATCTGAACGGATAATTAGAACAATACCCTATTTTCATCATTTATACAAGTAGATAAGTACGGTGGCCAGCACATCAAGTTACCACAAAATGTCATCTTCTTAATTGATTTTGAACTTAATTATCAACACTTTAATGTTTAAAATCATTTGGAGTAATTTGACAGTTTTGTATAACCTGATGTGCTAGCGTCTGTGCAAAAGTTGTTTTTCTTTTCAATTTGAAGACTATTAGGTTTGCTGGAGACAAACTCGACGGTTGGTATCTACAGTTTGTTCGAATAACTAACCCTTCTGAAGTTATCCGCAAGTGGTTTAACAGTGGTAAAATTTAATAGAAAGAGTCAGTGTAAAGACAATGAGAGTCATATATATTAGCGATGCGAGAAACCGCTCAATGAAAAGAAAAGAGAGATATAACTCTTTCAATCAAAAGAGATATATCACTCAATAAGAGCTAGATTGGAAGCAAAGAGCTAGCTCATTTTTATCTCTCATTCGCGAGCTACCTATCGCTAATAATAGATCTTTACCTATGAAATTGCCGTTCTGCAGTACTGGCCATTTCAAATCAAAATAATTTTTGTTTGGCTAAGAATTCTAATTTCAAATTTATTTTATTTTAAATCATGGAATCCTTTTTCCAAAAGTAGTCATTTGTTTATTGATTATTGTTACATTTTCATCGCATTTCAATCTTTTTCGTCATCATGGATACGTTGAAAATTCGAGTAATTATGGAATATGAGTACCGTCGTGGCAGCAACGCGGCACAAGCGGCACGCAACATCAACGACGTTTACGGAGCTAACACTAAAAACCAACGCACCACCTGTTATTGGTTTGCTCGCTTCCGTTCTGGGAATTTAGACCTGAAAAATAAACCTCGCGGTCGTCCGAAGACTTTGGTCGACAATGACGAATTAAAGGCGATTGTGGAAGCTGATGATACACAATCGACGGCTGAATTAGCAGCAGCTTTCGACGTTAGCGTCAAAACAATATTGGTCCATTTGCGTCAAATTGGCAAGGTAAAAAAGCTTGACAAATGGGTGCCTCACGAACTCAATGATCGCCAACGCGAAGTACGCGTCGAAACGTGCCTTGCACTGCTCAACAGACACACAAATGAAGAACTTTTTGAACCGCATTGTTACCTGCGATGAAAAATGGATTCTGTTTGATAACCGCAAGCGCTCAGCAAGTTGGTTGGATCCTGGTTCAGCACCTAAACAATGCCCTAAACGAAAACTTATCCCTAGAAAAGTAATGGTCACTGTTTGGTGGTCTAGCGCCGGTGTGATTCATCACAGCTTCTTACCAAACGGGCTGAGCATTACTGCAGATGTGTACTGTGAAGAACTGCACACAAGATGGAGAAGCTGGTACATCTCCAACCAGCATTGGTCAATCGCTCGTCTCCGCTGCTCCTGCACGATAACGCGCGACCTCATACTGCACAGCAGACGGTCTCCAAGTTGCAAGAACTGGGGTTGGAAGTTCTCCGTCATCCGCCCTACTCACCAGACCTTGCGCCTACAGACTACTACTTTTTCCAGAATTTGGATAACTTCTTGGCGGGAAAAAAATTAAATACCCGAGAGGCAGTACAAAATGCCTTTGAAGAATTTGTTGCCTCCCGTTCAGCTGATTTCTTTAAGAAGGGCATCAATAAACTGCCACTGCGTTGGCAAAGATGCATTGCTGGCATGGGTGATTACTTCGATTAATACAAATAAAAAATACATGAAAATAAATCGTTTAAATTTTTTCATACAAAACGGCAATTTCATAGGTAAAGACCTAATATATATGTGTTTCGCAGTTGTGATTACTTTCTTGACTAATTTTGATATTTATGTATACATACACTCCGCCTTTTTCCCACAGGGGTAGGCAGAAACTATGGACTGCTACGACTCTTGCATATCTCTTTCGCTTCTTCCACATTCATACATCTTTTCATACACAAGCGCCGGTTGCGAGTACTACGCACCTGACCTTTTTGGAGAACCTCGCCGATAAGATCGGTGTACGTCCTTCTAGGGCGACCTCTTCCGGCGCTGCCACTAACATTCGCCTTATAAATTCCATTCGTTAATCGTCTTTCATTCATTCTCTCGACATGCCCAAACCATCTTAGCTTAATCCTTTCAATACGCGTCACTAGGTATATCATCTTTCAATCCGCAACGTTGTCTAATCACACTATTTATCAGTCTCTCATTCCTAGTTACACCGCACATACTACGCAAGCAACGCATTGCCACAGCATGTATGCTACTTTCATGACTCGTCTGCCATACCCAACATTCACTTCCATACATAAGTGTAGGTACCAGCACACCGCTGTGAATAGCCAACCATGCCCTTTTTGACAAGGACTGATTAGCCACAACTGCATGCATGGCACCATTCACTTTATTTTCCGCATTCACTCTCCTTTCCAAATCTGCATCAATCTTACTGTAAGCGATGTAGTGGGACAGTGAAACTCCAGATTTACGTAATTATGAAGGGTGGGGAGACGCATCGACAAGATACGTCCATTCGCGACCATAGGCAAAGGGTACTAATTATTATTTTGTAAATCGCTGCGCTGCGACGTGCGCGCCCCCCCGTCCCGCTTGCGTGCGTCTCCCGCGCCTTTGTATTTATTAGAAAATAATATAATATGTTCACGCGTCGCCTACATCCCCCTCCCTAGTGCTGCTACAGCACTCATCACCTATAGGGATAGGCGCGACGCGTGTCGCATTCCGCCGCAGAAGGCCCATTTTCGTCTTAACATCGACCACTCGAACGCGGCCATCCTTGCCAGCTATTACGGCCTGTACCAATCCTTTGGGCCATACATTTCTTGGGGAGTTAGGGTCCACGATTAGAACTAAATCTCCCACTTGTAAGGGTCTCTGCTCACTGTGCCACTTCTTTCTAGGGCGCATATCAGGCAGAACTTCTCGTATCCAGCGCTTCCAAAACATATCGGCAAGTCTTTGTGACAACCGCCATTGCTTTCTGAGGTAGGAATCGGACTCATCAAAAACACCCAAAGTAGGTAGGTTGGATGACGATCCCAACAGGAAATGGTTCGGTGTTAAAGTCTCATGAGTATTCGGTTCCACTGCGACGTGGGTGAGGGGACGGCTGTTTATCATTTGTTCGACTTCGGCTAGTAATGTTTGAAGTGTCTCATCACGTGGCGCTCGTTCTTTCAGTATAACCTTAAGTGCGCCTTTTATACTTCTGATAAGCCGTTCCCAAGCCCCTCCCCAGTGTGGGCTGGCAGGTGGAATAAAAACCCACGTTGTCGCCGTACTGTAGGTCGTGACTCCTTCCTTGAGTTTTTCCGTGTCCAGCTCAAGAACACATTTCTTTAGTTCCGTGTCAGATCCTCTCAAGTTCGTACCGTTGTCCGAGTACAGATACCGTGGCCAACCTCTTCTAGCTGCCATTCGTCTGAGGGCCATTATAAGTGCGTCTGTGGTAAGCTGGTTAACTATCTCAATGTGAATGGCTCTCACGGTAAGGCAGGTGAAGATAACACCGTACCTCTTCTCTCGACGTCGGCCAATGGTTACTTCTAGGGGTCCAAATAGGTCAACTCCGGTGAATGTGAAGGGACGATGGTGATGAGCGAGGCGTGCCTCAGGTAAGTCACCCATTCTGGGCGGATGGGGCCGAGCTCTCTTAATTCTGCATATCATGCATTTTGAACTTATATACTTCACGGTAGGTCGTAGCCGTATAATCCAGTATCGTTGTTTAAGTTCGTTAACGACCATTTCCTGGTTTCCGTGACATGCTTTCATGTGATAATACTTCACGATAAGGTGGGCGACATGACAGCGGCCGTGCAGTATCACAGGACGTTTTATGTTGGTAGGTATCTCAGGAGCGGCATCAATGCGGCCAGACAGTCTTAGCAATCCATCATCGTCAATAACTGGCGTCAAGGTAAGTAATTTACTTTTTTTGTCTAATTTTTTGTTATGTTTCAGGTTGTGCAGGTCATCTGGGAAAGCTTTCATCTGGGAGTACTTCAACAACGTGTTCTCGGCGCGTTCCATCATCGCACCATCCACACAACTAGAAATTTTCTTGCATTTGTTTATAAAAGATAAAACCACACTCATGGATCTCACCAGTCTAAGCCACGAAGAAAACCTTTCTGGTTCAGGAACAGGTAAACACACAGGTACAACGTGAGTAATATTATTTATACATTCTAAATCCATATCTCGAATTTCAGGTAATTTTATATTTATTTCTCCCGGCCACGATCGCTCCTCTTCATATAAAAATGACGGTCCATATAACCACTCATTTTTCAAAGTATTAATTTCACAGGTTTCTCGTGTGGCAATATCGGCGATATTCAACTTCGTAGGTATGTATCTCCAGTCTTCAATTTTTGTCAGTTCGTCTAATTCGCCGAGGCGGTGAGCTATGTAGGCTTTATAACTCCGTGTATTATTACGTATCCAGTGTAAAACAGTAGATGAATCACACCAAAATATTTTTCGTTCAGCCTTTATTCTATGCTCGTTTATAATAGTATCGGCTAATCTTCCCGCCATAACGGCTGCTTGTAGCTCTAAGCGTGGCATAGATACATACTTTACAGGTGCAACTCGACATTTACTAGAGACAAAAGCAACTTGAATATTTTGTTTACAGTCAATCCAACGCCAGTACGCGGCGGCGCACATCGCTTGTGTGGACGCGTCACAGAACATATGTAACTGTAGGTTCGTATAGCGTTCGGTGACCTTAGCCGGCGACGCGCTATTCGGTGCGTTTGCACTGAGGTTGTGCATCTCGCTCTCGCGCGTGGGTACCGAGCAGCACGTACTTCTAGTTGCCGACTCGTAATGACGAGGTAGGCGAATTTTATCAATTTTTGTCATTATGCTTAGCCATTCTGTCCATTTTTTAAATATTTGATCTGTTATTTCGTCGTCCCAACTGATTTCTGACCTCCAGGTATCTTGTAAAAGTATCTTGCCTTTGATTGTGATAGGCGAAAGGAAGCCGTAAACATCAAAGATGGACATTAGTACACGAAGCATTTCCCGTTTAGTGGGTTTCTTTTGTCCGAGCATTATAGGCGTGGGAATTCGTTTAAATGACACATCGAATCCCAAGTTATCATTAGTGGGAAACCAAATCAAGCCGAGTGTGCGTTCTCCGTCATACAGTTGTCCATTTTTAAATATCACAGACGTCGATTTCAGGTTTTCTTTGGGTAAATCCTTGAGTACATTTTGAATATTAGACGTCCAATTTCTAATTTCGAATCCACCTTGTTTGTGAACGAATGTGACGTCATTCACAAGTTGATTAGCTGTTTTTTCATCGGGTAAAGAGTCTATATAGTCGTCGGCGTAATGTTGTGTTAGTACAGCTTGCACAGCGGCCGGCATTGTGGGTTCGAATCGTTCGGCGTTTTTGTTTTTAATGAACTGGGCGATAAATGGGGAACAATTTGCGCCGAATATTAAGCTAGTCATGACAAAAGTTTGTACGGGCTTATCAGGTGATTCTCGCCATAAAAAGCGCAAGGCGTCTCGATCAACATCTCGTATTTTGATTCTTAAAAACATGTCTTTTATATCGCCCGTTATTGCCACTTTGTTTTCTCGAAATCTCAGCATTATCCCGTACAGAGAGGTAAGTAGGTCGGGACCTTGCAGTAGGTAGTCATTTAAACACATTCCTTTGTTTCTAGCCGCAGCATCAAACACTAGTCGTAGTTTTTGTTTATTAGGGTTGTCGACTCCAAAGTGCGGCAAGTACCATATTTTATTCGGACTTAAAGTTTCAGAGAGTCGTGATGCAAAATCGTTACTGAACAGATGATCTATTCTTTCTTTGTATCGCTCTGCGAAGCTTGAATTGGCTTTCATTTTTCTTTCAACGCTCCTCAGTCTTTTGAGTGCATTATCGTATGAGTTAGGCATCTCACCAAACGTACCTTTCCACGGGAGACCCACGTACCATCTACCATCTTTTAAAGTGGTCGTTTGTTGTAGGCATTCCGTAGCTTTTACGTCAAGTAGGTTTTGGCGGGGCTTACTAGTAACTCCGACAGACTCCATTTCAAATGATTGGCGCATCTCGTTTTGCATATCTCGTAGAATATGCTCACATTCATTATTTTCTCCTTTTGACAGGAAAAGAGTAGATTGTAACTTCACATCGTGATTGACAGCGGGCTTAATGCGCATACACCCGTGCATGCACCATCCTAAAGGGGTACGAGTGAAGTAGGGGTCCGTAGGTTTACCCTTAATTATCTCCAATGGTAAAATAAGGTCGTAATTGTCCTGCCCTATTAAAAGTTCCGGTCTGCTTTCACCATCACAAATAACATTTTTCATTTCAGGTTTCATCAGTTCAAGGTCACTCATGTCCACGGCAGTAACATTTTGTACTGGTAAGTTCATATTTGTTACACTATACGCACGAATTGTAAACTTATTTCCTTCACAGTTGGATAGTTCAAAGTCGAGTACCTCACTATGGCATACCACTTCACTATTGTCCCATGCACCGTACACACGCATAGATTGTTTTTCACCGCTCAATCCCACTTTCGACGCGAGCGCAGCGCTTATCAACGTCACTGTTGAACCGTCATCGAGAAGCGCGGCGCAACGAAAAGTCCCATTAGGTCCGTGTAAGTAAATAGGCACAGTTTTAAGTAAAACTTTATGGCAGTTCACTTGAAGATGATTGACAGTTTCCACTCGCGAATCCGTTTCGGTTTCAGTTTCAGTGACATCAGTTATATTCACACTATTACGCGGCACTGAGTTTTTGTTTATAATATAATGCAACAGCCGATGGTGAGATAGTCCGCAGTTGTCGACGTCGCAAGCCGGCGCGGTACAAGCGTCTTGTTTATGCTGTGACGTCAGACACTTATAACAAATACCGTGGCGTTTAACGAATGCCCAGCGGTCTTTGCGTAACGATTTTTTGAACTTTTTGCAGTCTTGTAATAAGTGCTCGGAAATGTGACAGTACCGACACTTTTTATCACTTTTTTGTTCATTGTTCACTTGTTCACTATTCACCATTAGAGTACGATATTTAGAGTTTTCGTTGTAACTTTGTTTACCATGGTATTGTATGCTCGATAAATTCACAGAAGTTTTTGTTATTTTCGTGGCCTCATCACTTAGAAATTCGGACATAATAAGTAGTTTTGGTTTTTCGGTGTTACTGACGAAAGGATAACAGTAATCAGTCCACTTTGAGACCAGTATCATCGGTAATTTCGAGAGGATGACCGATACAATGTTCATTCCTTTTAGATATTCTTCACGACCGATGGCAGTCACAGCAGCGACACAATTTCTTACTTTCACGGAGAAAGGAATAATATCCTTCTGATATTCTTGTGCCATGGGGCGTAATTTGCTTATGTCCTGCAGGATCCTAGATAGAATTACATCAGGATTTCCGAACTGTAGCTCCAGTGCACTCATCACATCTACTGCGGAGGTAGCACCAATGAGTAAGGCCGTCACTGCTTCTTTTGCTGGACCTTTCAGGCTCCGCCTCAGACGCCACAGGTTCTCTTTGTCACTGAAGTTGCACACTTGAGAGGATTCTTCAAATGCTTGCTTGTACTGAAGCCATTCGAGCGGGTCACCAGAGTAGTTAGGTAAGTCCCTCGGTGTACACAGGCGATTTAGCATTCTGTCGTTAGATCTGCTGGCACCGGTGGCAGAGATAGCGGCAAAGTCCTTCAGAGCACTCGCCAGGGCTCGCACAGTTTCATCAGAGCCACCAGCAGCTGGTGGAGGCGGGTGTGCTTCGAGCGCGTATTCTATAGCGGGGGGTTGCGGGCCGGCGGGACCTGCATGGTGCGGGTGCTGTTCCTGCGGTGCCGGACACAACTTGTCATCGCGGATGCCACGGTTGGTGACGCCCTGAGTATTCACTTCCTGCCGACTACTTTCGAGCCACTTTTCTACGACATGGTCATTTGTATATTTTTCTGAGGGTAGACTGCAGTTACTGCAGTCGTCTTCCAGTTCTGCTAGGTCTGCATCGAGTTGTTTGTCTATCAATTCCATTCTAATTTGTGCCTTGGCTTGAGCGGCTTCCAGTTCCAGCCTTTTCTTTATCGCCGTAATAGATGACGTTGATGACTTTTTATAACGGGTTGACTTTCGAACACTTTGGGCTATAGAGGGTCCAGGTTGATTTTCTTCCATCTTGTTCCTGGGTTCAATAGGTTCTATAACTTCCTTCGAGATGTGTTTGACTTTCAATTGTTGAGCATCCTTTTGTTGCGCTTCATTCTGCTCCTCTTCCTTTCGTTTCGCACTCCTGGTGTTCACCATGCTTCGCGGTGGTGTATGATACATCCAGAGATCCGGTTCGAAGACCAATTAATGTAAGCGATGTAGTGGGACAGTGAAACTCCAGATTTACGTAATTATGAAGGGTGGGGAGACGCATCGACAAGATACGTCCATTCGCGACCATAGGCAAAGGGTACTAATTATTATTTTGTAAATCGCTGCGCTGCGACGTGCGCGCCCCCCCGTCCCGCTTGCGTGCGTCTCCCGCGCCTTTGTATTTATTAGAAAATAATATAATATGTTCACGCGTCGCCTACACTTACCATCCCTAGTAAGCACACTTCCTAAATATACAAACTCACTCACTTGCTCAACACTGTTACCCTCTATCTTTACATCGCACACACATTCATCTTCATCTCTTTCAAAAACCATAACTTTCGTCTTACTAATATTTATTTTAATGCCCTTCACCTTGTATATTTATGTAAGTATACACAGTTAAACAAGCGATTTTACCAGCGCGGTAGTTCGGAACGGCTTACTTCAGACGAGCAGAGTTTTTTCGAACAAACTGTAGATTTGTCTGTAATTTGTTGCTTGACGGGTCTATTGAGTTTAATAAATTATTTTCAAAAAGACAAACAATGCAACTTACTTGAAAATATTACTTAACATTTAGTAAACTTATTGTAATGGTCACACAGTATTCAATCAATGTCTTCTTAGCCTCAATCGGATGGTAAAAAATGTTCAATTATGTATCGGAAAATTAAGCCATTCAATGAGCTAAAAAATTTTCAAAGGTGATACTTTTTTTTGCGTAGTTTGTTCGAACCTTGGGAAGTACAAACAAGTAAACTAGGCCGACGAAGACTGCGTTTTCTGATTTGAGCTTTTTTGACAAAAGATAAATTAGTGTGGATAGTTCTATCTATAATTTTATTATTATATCAAATTAGTTTAAGTATGTAAGTATAGTAATTTGTAAGAATGATTCAGATAGAGTACCTTTGGATAGTAATTTGTAAGAATGATTCAGATAGAGTACCTTTGGGCTAACGTTTTATAATCTTGCAACACTCGGTCAGTACGTTTAGAACCTAGTTTATATGATATTACAGTTGCTAAAGCAAGCGGTCCAGCATCTCCGCACAAAAAGCTAATTCTGCTCCCTTTAAGATTATCAATGTCTAAGTAGTCCAATGCAGTCTGTAAAAAGAACACAAATACCGACATTATCTTCATCTTAATTCTAAAGCTAATAGGTATCTGCTAATAATATAACTACCAATAATATCATATAGAGTACCTATTGCGTGAAATCGTAGTTGTAGTAGGTATTACCTACCTTCAGTGTCTCATGATTGCAATCGTTTTTCAATGAATTTATAAAGTAATATAGTGCAAGTCCAGCTGAACCAGTATATACCGTGCCGTCATAGTATATATCACTTTCCATTTTCGTCTTAAGAAGTTGTAATTTTGCTGATATTAAGTTTTGCAATTTTGTTTGAAATTTTTCTGATATCTGCAATAATAAAAAATATAAAAAACGTAGGTATATATGGAGGAGATGATTCGAGAAGACTGTGGTCTTCTCGAATCATCTCCTTTAAACCTAAATTTAGGTTGCAAGATTATTTAATTGGATAAATATAACATTTCTCGAACTACCAACTTACGTCACAACAACTGCGTCATAGACGCCAGCGCCAGCTAACTTTGACGAATGAGGGGGCCAACTTAGACGAAGTATGGTAGTAGTTCAATGAAGATTGGCCATCGAGCCACTTTTAATTTTTATTAAGTAGGTAAGTAGACTTTTATACCAAAACAACCAACGAGAAACAAAACCTGATATCTATCCATAACCCAATAACTGGGCAACGCTGATATTTGATAGATAGACTGGTTATCAGGCTTTTTGGGCTTCTGACTTCCACCAATTGCCGTAAACGTTCGTATGACCAGCGGGACCGATGGCTTTATATGCTCTCCAAGGTACGGATGTGCCCCATCTGGGCACATCCCAGTTAAGAATAATCACCCATCCAAACTGACCAGGGTTTCGCGTACTTTGCAGATCCTACATTATAACTTAGCCACTAGTCCCTCATTGATCCAGGAGTGCTAATTGAGTATTTGTACTAGTATAAAAAAACTGTCTGATCAGGCTGTGGAATGGAAACTGCACTGGAATTGGAATTAATCTGAAATACCAATACCAAGGCCATACATGTATGTACCATATTACGATTGTGTTAACATGATCATTTTTAAACTGTGACAGATTTGTTAATTCAACCAAATATTAACTAAAATATATGTACTGTATACAAGGTGTTTCTTGTAAGGTGTCAAGCCGGCGCAGGGTGATAGGAAACTACCAGACCTATCGATTGGACCCCCATGTATGTTTCGCGATTTTTTGTAGTTTTTGAATTAGAGTACTTTATTCATTTTTTCGAAAATTTTACGATCGAGTGACTTTAAAAATTTATATCTTTCTTTGTATAACCTTTTCTCTAAGTTTTATTATTGTAATATGATCCTCACGAATTGTAGTTTCATACATAAAATAATCATCTTACCCACATAATTATAAGATACACAAATTTTGATTGAATGTGAGTAATTTACGTATGAGCAATACAGATTGGAATTTTCAACTTTAAAATAAATATCTAAAAAGTGACTTCCATAGATTTGGGCTTATTTTAAAAACTTCGCGGGAACCTAAGCTTTGATAATAATCAAAAAAATTTCAAGGTCCAATCAATAGGTCTGGTAGTTTCCTATCACCCTTGAGCCGCCGGCTTGACACCTTGCAAGAAACACCCTGTATATACATAGGTACATATATAAGTCATTCGTCCGTCATCAACCCATTACATTTTCCCACTGCTGGGCACGGGTCTCCTGTCAGTATGAAAGGGATTAGGCTATAGTCCGCCATGCTAGCCTACTGCGGGTTGGCAGACTTCACATGGCGTCAAGAAAATCGTAAATATCTAGTTTATTATAATTTATAGTTGTAAAAATGAAAAACATGCAATATATAAAATAAAAATACATAAACATTATCTAAAACAAACAGAAGAAATACTTATCATAAAATATGTTATACAATACTATAATGATACATAATTTAATGATACAAATTTATTTAATATAATATAATTATAGTTTATAATTCATTTGACAAAGAGCGCCTTCATCCTCTCTCCTATTAAAAATATCTTTGCTGTGCCCGACAGGGTCCATAATTGATCCAATGTTTAACATACCTACCAACTAATGTACACATTATGGAATGCAATAAAGTATTGAGTATTGAGTAAAAATCTCTCTGGTATGCAGGTTTCCTCACTATATTTTCCTTCACCGTTTAGGCGCATGTTAATTAATTATTTATACGCACATTTTTTTTTTTTTTCCCTGTCTCATCTTGCAATCAGTCCATTGACTATGAGCAGATGTGTTGTTAGAATAAATGTCGTGCAGAGCCAATGCCCCATTGGGTTTGACTCTTTTTAAATTGTAGCCTAATGCAGACTATCCAGGTTCAGAATTTTACGTCTCTTTAAGCGGTTCATTGAGTCGGGAATAGTGAGCTGGACCGCTAGTGGATTTATGTGGTGTTGGAGACGTTTTTTGTAACTTTTTGATGCGGATCTTATTTCGTCCTTTACTGTGTTCAATCTCAAGTAATGATGAACCTCTGAGCTCTTAATGAACCAGGGAGCGTTGGCCATTTGCTTCAAGATAGAGTCTTCTGCTCTTTGCATTATATTTATGTTGGAGTCACAAGTGGAACCCCACAGCTGGATGCCGTACGCCCAGATGGGCTTCAGAATGGACTTATAGATTAGGAGTTTGTTGTCCAGTGATAGTTTACTGTTTCTCTCCAGCAGCCAGTACAGTTCCCGATATTTAATGTTGAGCGCGTCCCTCTTGGCTCTAATGTGGTCTCTCCATGTCAGCCTGCGATCGAGATGCATTCCCAAGTACTTAACACAGGTGGAATGTGGGAGCTGTTGTTCACACAATGTGACTGGTGGACAATTTTCTCGTCTAAGGGTGAACGTTACATGGACTGACTTGGATGCACATGCTTTAATCCTCCATTTCTTAAGCCATTGTTGGATGCTTGTTAGGCCGTTTTGAAGAGTTCTGGAGGCATCCACAGGATCTATGCTAGAGCTGAGTATTGCTGTATCATCCGCAAAAGTAGCGACTGTTACCCCAGGGGTCTGTGGTAGATCTGCTGTGTATATGGTATACAGTACGGGGCCCAGGACAGAGCCCTGGGGCACTCTATATCTATATCGTAGAAGCACGATGTACTTTCCCCCTCTCGTACCTGGAACAGTCTTCCCGATAGGTATGACTCCAGAATTCCATAATATTTGTGGGGAAGGGATGCTTTAATTTTATACAATAGACCTCGGTGCCATACCCTGTCAAAAGCCTGCTGAACGTCTAAAAATGCAGCTGAGCAGTACTCCTTCTTCTCCAGTGAAGTCCTGATTGTCTGGCACACTCTATGGACCTGTTCAATAGTTGCGTGTTCTCGTCGAAAACCAAATTGATGATCCGGAATTACTGACGTCCCAGTAATCGAGTTCAAGAGCCTCTTAAGTAGAATCTTCTCAAACAACTTCGAGACTATGGGCAGCAAACTTATAGGCCTGTATGAGGTAACTTCACTGGTCGGCTTACCGGGTTTTGGGACCATTATTATTTGGGACACTTTCCACAGAATCGGATAATGGCCAGTTCTCAAAACTCCGTTAAACAAGCAAGTGAGATAGACTATGGCTTTACGTGAGAGTTCCTTGAGTATTTTTTTGTCGATAAGGTCAAATCCTGGAGCCTTTCTGTCGTCTAGCACATTAATTGCCGAAATTATCTCTCGTGGAGACGTCGCCTGTATTGGAGTATCGAATTGGAGGTCTTGTTTTAGGACTTCATTAATGTCTAGCTCATCGCATTCCAGATGGCGTGGATTAGGAGTGAAGATGTTAGCCAGGTATTTTGCAAAGACATTGGCTTTGTCTTGCGTGGATCGTGTCCAAGTATTGTCGGGCTTCTTAATTGGCGGTTTTGGCATAGATGGTTTGTTGGCGTTCCCGCATACTTTCCATAACGAATAGTTTGAGGAGCTGGTAGCAGTTAACGACTCTATGTGGGCTGTAGCAGCAGTATTTGCAGCATCAGTGAGAGTTTCTTTTAGGTCCTTGATTGCTCTATTTAGAGCTCTTTTGTCTGCTGGGTGGCGACTGGTATGCCAGACTCTACGCAATTGTCTCTTTTAGAGAATTTTCATTCGTATCTTCTCGGGTACTACGTTGTGTCTCACATTTTGGTCGGAGATTTCTGGTGTGCAACTCCAACAGCTACTTTGTACTGTGGTCATGAAGTGTTTGGTGGCTCCATCTACTTCCTCATTTGTCTTAAGTGCAATTCGGAGATTTAATTTGTCGTCAACCATTTCTCGGAAGGATTCCCAGTCTGTCTTTTTATTATACAAAGTTAAGCGTTTATCGTACTTCAATACCGTGGAACTAATAGTAAGGATGACTGGAGTATGGTCAGACGAGCCATCTAGACACGGTTCTATGGTGTTAAATAGTCGGGACAGACCTTTCAGGATGAAGAAGTCCAGCACGTCGGGGCGTCTGTTAGGGTCACTTGGCCAGTATGTCGGTTCGGAGGTTGCGATAGGTTTGAGTTGGCAGTTATCTATGCTCTTTTTGAGTTCTCTTCCTCGAGTTGTTATAAGTCTTGCTCCCCAGTGGACATGTTTAGCATTCCAGTCACCGCCACTTATAAAGCGCCCGCCAAGTGTCTCAAAGTATTGGGTGAAAAGGCTCTCGCCAATTGTATGCCTAGGAGGACAATAGACAGCGGAGACATTGAAGTTCCCATTCTTGTTCTCGACCATTACCGTTGTTGCCTGGATGTGACTGGATTTATATCCGGGCTGTTCGTGGTGCTTTATCGATGATTTTATTATAATAGCAGTACCGCCATGGGCAGTTCCATCAGGGTGATTTGTACTATATATGTTAAAGTTCCGAATACTCATGCGGCTACTGTTTGTAAAGTGGGTTTCAGATACAAGAAGTATATCCAGCTTATGAAGATTTAACAGGTGCTCCACTTCGTGTTTGTTAGGCGCTAACCCGATTATGTTCCAGGCACAAATTTTTAGGGAACTTATTTGGTTAGTTTATTTAACAGGGCGGATATGAGACCCATTAGAGTGCTCATTTTTTGAAGGAGTAAATCAAATTTTTCGGATTGTTTTGTGATTAGAGCTTCTAGCTTGTATGTGTTTACTGGTTGATCTGGGTTATCCGATGGTTGGTTTTCGGTACCCTTGCTGTGAGTAACTTCTGCATATGTTTTCCTGAATGCGTGTTCCTTGGTAACGTCACGGAGAGGAGTTGGTCGACTTTCTGTTTGAGATTTGGTTTGTTGTGGATGTTTATTACGGCCACTTGGCGCTACTTTTTTTAATGATTTCCTTTGCAGGATTTCTCTGTAAACTTCGCATCCTTTATAGTTGGCTGGGTGAGAGCCGAAACATAGAGCACAAACAGCGGAAGTGTTACGGTCAACTTTTGGGCATTCTGAGGTTTTATGGCATTTAACGCAGCGATATGGTCTCAAACAGTAATTTTTTGAATGACCATATTGTTGGCATCGTTGACATTGGACTATTACTTTTCTTTTCCGTGGATCTTCAATTTGGACGGCTTGGTGGTAGATTATTTTTATGTCCTTAACGGCTTTGTTATTTGGCCCAGGGGCTATATTGGCAAAAAATGTTGATGTTGGTTGCTTTTCTTTGCCAAATTTCGCATTTATTATTTCGCCAGACACACAATTGCCCGTACTTTCAATGGCTTCTATTATTTATACGCACATGACTTCGAAAAGTCAGAGGTGCGTGCCTTAGATTCGAACTCAAGACCTTTGACTTGGCAGTCCAATGGTCGAATCACTAGGCTATCACTGCACAAATATGTAAGTGATAACAAATAAATTAATCTGAACATGATTATGAAAAGTCAGAGGTACATGCCTTGAATTAAAACTCAACACCTACAACTTGAGTCCAATGGTCACACACAACCCAAGGCTATCACTGCTTTCTGTGTGCGAAGTATATTTTTTAAATTAGAATAAGTTTTAAAGCTGCTTACTATTAAATAATGTCCTGTAAACTATTTCCATATTTTATATCCCACAAGAAATGAAACAAAAACAGAGGGCTGCGTCTAAATGTCACATTGTTCCTCTGCATCACTGTCATCTGGCGTTGTATCCAGGAGACTGGCAGCATTGCCACATTGAATGGGAATGCTGCCACTCCCCTAGATATAAGCCAGCCTTCTGATCACGCGAAGCATCAACCAGTCTCCGAGAAATTTGTCAATTGTAAATTAAAATATTATTATGATCTTCAAAACTCAATCTAAAATACTAACAGACAACATACAGCTTTAAACTCAGGAGATGTTGCAGCATGAAATTTTTTGCACAAGTTCCTTAAACTAAAGTAGGTATACACAAACATTTTGGAAATTTAGAAATCATAGTGGATAAGAGTGCTCTGACACTTGTCATCATGCGAACAGCAATCTTGGCACACTTAGTCACTAACCCTAACTTCACACACCTTCAAGGACTTTTTGAATTTAGGTGTTACTTAAAAAATTACACTGACCACTTGCACTGTTTTGGGTTAAAACTCAACACTAGGGTAAAAATAATATTAAAAGAAAAAATGACTATCAACAACACACCCCATCTCTAGAATCATTCAGGATATTGCCTGCAACCTCTAATGAGTATTCATCATATTGATTTTCAAAAGATCCTTTTGGAGCCATTATTATTATAACGCACAATTTTTCTAATTATGTGGGTACATAAAAATTAAGAACTTTTTTGTTTCTGACAGTTCCGTTCATAGTAAGTCTATTAGGCGTGTGTAACTCTTTACTGAGTCGACTCACTGATTCGAAACATTTAAGTGTTCCAAATAATTGGAACAATAATAATGTTTCAAATGTATCATTTGTATCATTAGTATCATTATCTCTTGCGGGTGAGAGAGACAATCTAAGGCTTAAAGAATCACCGAGACACTGAGTGAGAACCGTAGCGAAAGAGCGGGAAAACAATAAAATATAGTCAGGGGAGAATGAGATAGCAAATGTGATGAATTACTCTTTACTATTTTCGATACCTATGCACGTAATAATGACACTCTATTGGCAGCTTTATGTTCAATTACGTAAGGACGTTTTTGGCATTGATATTGATAGTGTGTTTTGGCATTGATATTGATAGTTTGTTTTGGTATCAATTGTTTTTTGTTGCTTCAGTTTAAGTTTTACCTAAATAAAACAGTTTGTTACTGAGGCTCAGTGCTTCCAGACACACTGTTAGTACAGTAGATTTACTGTAATTTTGTTAATAACTCAAAATTCACAATTGTGAATAAGTTAATATTAATGTCGCAATTTCTACTTCTATATACCTAGAATGTGTTATCGTCGAATAATTTGCAAAAAAAAAAAATTTCGCGCCCAAGGCAACCTTAAAATTTACTGTTTTAATGTACGCACGGCTACACATCAAGCTATACAAACCAGTTTACGCTGGCCTCTTATTGTATGGGAAATCTATACAATGCAAGATCCGCTTAAAACGGTTGACCTGTAGCCGTGTGTACTGTGTTTTTTAGGAAAATACTGTTTTTTTAGAATTCTGTATTTTTAAGGAATTTATTTTTCAGGAAAATCCGTTTTTTTTTATTCTTTATTTTTATCTCTGACAAGTTTTTTAGACTCTGACACGAAGTTCCAAATTACCCCGTACCGTATCCCGTATCTCTTGTCTGTCTCAGTTTCTCCGCGATGATAATGTGTATTTCATATCTTTGACTCAATGTTTCAAATGATACAAATGAAACATATCAGTGATCCGGAATGACTGTATCCCGTATCTCCGGTCTGTCTCAGTTTCTCCGCGATGTGCCTTAGCAATGTGTAATTCATATCTTTGACTCAATGTTCCAAATGATACATATCAGTGTTCCGGAACAATTTACTGTTCCAGATACAAATGATCCAATCTTGTAGATGAGACATTTCTCCCACGCCTAAGTCTATGGTTCCGTTCTGACGTTTTCCAGTTTATTTTTTGTAATATTTTTGGCATGACTTCAGAGGCCTTTGTGCCAACGTTGTTACGTTGGTATTCCTTACCACAGATATAGCAAGTAGTTGTACCGTAATAATCTGTGTAATATTTTGGTACGCACGGCTACACATCAAGCTACACTAAACCAGTTTACGCTGGCCTCTTATTGTATGGGGATCCTATACAATGCGAGATCAGCTTAAATGGTATTGTATAGGTTGACCTGTAGCCGTGTGTATTACGGTATTATTTCATTTCAGTCAGAAGCTTGTTAGAGGCCTTCGTGCTGTAGCTTCGTGCCAATACTAATCTGTGATGGATACTATACCACAGACTTATAGATACTATACCATGCCACCAGGTAAACCACTTTTGTTTTTGACTAATGGTAACACAGCGGTCCTCAAAATGCGAAATTCACATGTAAATAAATATTTACCGTATTTTTCTATTTAATTACACTTGGACACCAAATTCGTGTATTCTATTTTAAATTACTATCAGTTTGTGTACCAACATCGAGGCCGATCGCCCGTACAAAATACGGATTGGTCGAGCGATAAATCCGAATTCTTGCCGATGAACAATTTAGCGATGTTACCTCAGACTAATAATTTCCTTTAATGTTGAACCAAACGCGTAAGCGCCATGAATGTCACGGCGCTTTTGACCTTTCTTATCAGCGAGAGCCTTAACTTAAAAAGCGTCTTAGCGCTGCATGTTTTTCGTGTGGTTAGACGGCTATTTGCTGTTTCAGCGCTGTGCAAGGCTTGTTGGTATTGTTTAATTTTGTATGTGTTAGTGTCGTCATTACAGTTTTAGTTTTGTATGTAGTAATTCGGAACTGCGCTTGTGTGCACATTTCCCCCTGCAAAAAATGGCAGAACTATTTGGTCAGTAATATATCGCTAAGGCTACTCCCTACCGTGTTGCTTGAAGTTTTCTGCACAATTTAAGTCCATCTAATGGTTTTGTATTGCTTGATGTGCAGCCGTGCGTACCTTAATAGAATCTACGAATCACCCAGGTGACAGTGACTAATTAAGATTTAAAGCGGATCGTATCGACTTGGGCGCCAAATTCTAATATAGCAGAAAATTCCTAGTGAAAGAAGTTTCTTTAATTACAAAATCCATATCTTTGTAAATATTTCGCAATATTTAATGCTAAAAAATAATAAAAAATAAGTCTAATATTTCTAATATTTTTTTAGATTCAAATTGAATTTGTATAACTGTAATACACTAGTTTTCCACTCACGGCTTCGCCCGTGTGGAATATACGTTTCTTTTGATTTTACGGGATAATATGTTACAATGTTGCCTATGTTACTACGGCATAATGCAACGATATATAAACTAGTAATAAGTCTTTGGAGTAATGTAGCTTTTTATTGATATAAGAATTTTCAAAATCGGGTTAAATCCAGAGTTTACCCCTATGAAGGCTCAAACTTAACTCTTTATAATATTATACAGAGTTAAAATTCTAGGGTTATGGCAGTAGTAATCGTAGTAATTTATTGCGATATCAACTTATAATGCAACTGCGTATTTGAACTTTTGCTGAAAAATCTTAAGTATTTTGTTAAGAATAAGAATTAATTAATTACATTTCAATATTACCCAAATATTACCCAAATTTTCCTGTTGTGGTAGGGCCACGCTATTCGCAGCATGAATGGGCCGGCTCGACCGGGGAAGTACCACACTCTCGCAGAAGACCGACGTCCGAGTAGTAGCGTTTCGTTACTGCGCTTCGTTCGGTGAGCGAGAGGGCCGGAGGCCCAATTCCTCCCCCAATCCCCTTCCTTCTCCTTTTCTCCTTCCCCTCCCTTTCCCTAAATAGGCTCGACAACGCATCTGCAACTCCTTTGGTTTTGCAGATGTCCATGGGCGGCGATGACTACTTACCATCAGGTAGCTCGCCTGCTCGTTTGCCAAGTTATCCCAGAAAAAAAAAAAAACATTTCAATCATCATCATCATCCACAGCCCAACTTCACCCACTGCTGGGTATAAGCCTCCCCAAGTTTGTGCCATCCACCATGGTCCCGTGCCACTCTCATCCAAGTACGCCCAACGTCGTAAATTATGTCGTCGACCCATCTTGCTGCTGGACGTTCACTTTAGTTCCATGGTCCTTCTTCCAACGTCCTGAACCTTAGTTCGTTTCCGGATCTTGATTTTTGGAACACGGTCACTAAGTTTGATGTCGAGCATGGCACGCTCCATGGCTCTCTGTACAACTCTCGTTCTGTCTCACAGCCTCCCTAGTAAGCGCCCATGTCTCTGCACCATAAGTCATGGTGGGCAGAACACATTGGTTATTTATGCGGGTCTTTAGACACTGTGGAATATTGCTTTAAGGATGTCTTTTAATTTGCCAAACGCAGCCTAGCCAAGCTGTATTCTTCGGGACATCTCCCCCTTCTGATGCTCCTTCCGAAAAGAAACAACATGACCGAAATAAACATACTGGTCAACTCTCTCCAGCACTTCATCTCCCAGCATAACAGATGAAGTCATAGGACTGGAGATATTAGCCATGATCTTCATTTTGGACATGTTCATGTTCCATACATTTAGGTTACATTGTTATGTCCACGCATCGAATGCGTGACAGAGGAGACAGAAGAAGGCGCGGGATGCGGGGCAGAGGGGTGCGGCCGCACTCTTCAGCGTTCGTTCACCCGCCACCTGCGACACTCAGCTGATCGACAGACGCGCGACCGCACGACTTTTCTTCCCGCAAAACTACGTCCATATTATAACGGTCTTCTTAATAATTTATTATATTTAAGTACAGTCCACACGAAGTTTTTATTTACGTCCTCTTAGGCCTATTCAGTTATTGGACTTACAAGTATGTTTTACGGAGATATTTTCCTGTATGAAAGCTACAGGAAAATATCTCCGTAAAACATGCTTGTAAGTCCAGCTCAAATCCTTTACTTTTGTACCAAATTTCGTCAAAATCCAAACGGACTTTCATCCCCTATTTCATGCCCACACACTTTGAAATTTCAAAAACCCCATATCAAATATTTATGTTTTTATTATTTCTTATCACAAAGTTTCAGCGTTTATTTTCAACAATGACAAACTCCCATACAATTTTTCATCTCTTATTACAACCCTATTTTTTACAACAAAATGTAGCTTATATCCTTTCCCAAGGTCTAATCTATTTTTGTACCAAATTTCATCAAAATCGGTTCCGAGGTTGGACTTCAAAGGGTGACTTTGTTTGGACTTCCATATGAACTTTCATCCCCTATTTCATCCCCACACAGGTCGATATTTTAAAAACACTGGAACAAATTTTAACTTCTTATCAAGTGCCTAAATTCAAAGTTTCATGAAAGAAAGAAACAGTTTATTCAGCCGCAGTAAAGACAAGTACATTCATTATAAGCTATAATAATAAAAACAAAATATATAATAATAACGCATCGTTCATCGTTTTTCTTCAACAGTGACCAACTCCCATACAAATTTTCATACCTTATTTCAACCCCTTTTTGACAACAAAACGTAGTTTATATCCTTTCCCAAGGTCTAGTCTATTTTTGTTCCAAATTTCATCAAAATCGGTTCCGGGGTTAAACTTGACTTTGTTTGGACTTCTAAACGAACTTTTATCCCCTATTTCATCCACACACAGGTCGAAATTTCAAAAACGCTAGAACAAATATTTATTTATTTCTTATCAAGTGCCTTAATATAAAGTTTCATGGTTTTATCTTGAAAAATGACGAACTCCCATACAAACTTTCACCCCCTATTTCAACCCCTTCAAAACTATTTTTTACAATAAAAGGTAGCCTATGTCCTTCCTCAAGCTTTAGTCTATCTCAGTACCAAATTTCATCAAAATCGGTTGAATGGTTTAGGCGTGAAAGCGTAACAGACAGACAGACAGACAGACAGACAGACAGACGGACAGAGTTACTTTCGCATTTATAATATTATTAATAAATTAATAATTAATATTTAATATTAATAATAATTAATTTATTAATAATTAATATTAATATAGTAGGGATAGTAGCGAAGTAGGGATAAAAAACAACATAATTATGCATTTGGCACCAAAGCACCAAGGTGAGACGATCCGTCGTATCATCATCATCAAACCATTACATTAATTCGTGTCCCACTGCTGGGCACGGGTCTCCTTTCAGAATGAGAGGGAATCCGTCATATGTTATATATAAATTATGAGCAGTGAAGCAATGTTTTGTGTATAACGTTTTCGTGTTTCGTTTCGATGTTTTTCTATATTATAGAACGCACGGCTACACATCAAGCTATACAAAACCAGTATAAGCTGGCCTTGAATTGTACGGAAAATCTTTATAATGTGAGGTCAATCTAAAGTGGTTTATTATAGCTTGATGTGTAGCCGTGTGTACAATTGTATGTACTCTTAGTTTTTCTATAATGTTTAGGGCAAAATAGCCAAAACACACACTGCGGACCTTGCGATACATATTTTTATCCCACTAATGGTAATTGAAATGTTTGCCAGCTACAAAAATAACTATGAACTGTCAAACTTTTTCTCAGTAGGTACCCAACAAATGTAATCTTCCAGGGGAAAAAGCGCGGGAAATTCATAATTGTTCAGACGCGAATTTTTTGGCTCCTTTTTTCTATAATTAATTATATGTAAATATTAAGGTTAAAACTGGTCAATTGAGTTGTACATAGTTTATATTTAAGTAATATTTTTCTTATTTATCTATTAGTGTTTAGTTTGGCGTTTTGGTAAGTTCTTATCAATATTTTTCTATAGGTGGTGGTCATGAACGACCCGCCTGATCCGGAGGGCTTTGTCCCTCCGGCAGGCAGCTTTGTGACCATAAATTCTGTTTCTACTAATAATAATATAATGTCGAATGAGTCGGGTATGGACACAGACGGTTCTACGTCTACCCGTGCCTTAAAACGTAGTCGTATGCATGTGTGCAAACACTGCAATAAAAGGCGGCGAAAACATCACGGTTCCGATGGGACATCAGGTTGCGGTTGCACCGACTCTCAGTCGGAGATACAGGAATCTAATCAAATCAGTATCAAATCTGCCCCACCTCCTACTCCAACTCCAATAGGACGTAAGGAATACGATAAACTTGACTGCGCACCATATATTGTTCATGTACAAAAAAAACTGGCCTCACCTAATGACAGCTCCACACTGCATCCACTGTCATTTGGTAAATTCCTTAAGAAGAAAAGTATTCAAAATATTATAAATGGCAGTGTTAAAAAAATTGGCCGTAATAAAATGTCTATTGGATTTTCTTCATACACTGACGCTAATTCTTTTATAGCTCAGAGTTTTCTTGAAGTTGAAAATTTATTAGCATTTATCCCATCCTTCAACGTAACAAGAATGGGTTTAGTACGAGGTGTTCCTGCAGATTGGTCTCCAGAGGAGGTCTTAGATAACATTTCTGTGCCAATGGGATGTGGCCCCATACTAAAGATACGTCGCTTAAATTTTAAGACCTCTGTTGATGGTTCAACAGTCTGGAAGCCTTCTGAAACCATAGTTGTTACTTTTGATGGTCAAGTTTTACCTAAACGGATTTTTATTTGTTATAATGCTTTGCCAGTAGAACTTTATATCTACCCAACTATCCAATGCTTTAATTGTTGCCGTTTTGGACATACTAAGATACAGTGCAGATCCAAACCTAAATGTTACAAATGTGGTCAGAACCATTCAGGGGATTCCTGTAGTACTGATGAAATTAATGCGTCCTGTTGCCTATGTTCAGGGTATCATTTTGCAACAAACAAAATATGCCCTGAATTTGAGCGACAAAAACAAATCAAAACATATATGGCTCAAAACTCAATTTCTTATGCTGAAGCTGCAAAATTTCATCCAACTATTTCGAAATCATATGCTGACACCTTAGTTACTTCCCCCTCCAATAATCTACATGAAAACTCTTCTTCCTTAGCATTTCAAAAAAAAGGATCAGCAATGAGTCATAAAAAAACAGTATTTCTCAAACCCCGTGCCCCCCCGTCTCCTTCTCATGGCTATGATAAACATGCCCATAACTCAATTATCAAAGAATTTTTAGTTCCAGAGCCATCAAATGGTTGTGGTCTCATTAATAAGAATGGCAATGATTCAAACAATCAGTTTTCTTTTACAGACTTTCTTACAGCATTATTTAATCTATTTAAACAATTTAACTTTTCACCGTCCAACGTTGCCCCTATCTTAGAAATGCTTTCCCACATTAACCAAAATGGACAGTCAGACAGACAAACTAATTCAATGGAATTGTCGCAGTCTAATCAACAAAAAAAGTGATATAATATACCTATTAAATAAATATGAGCCCTTTGTCTTTGCATTGTCAGAGACATGGCTCAAGCCAAATCATGTTTTTAAAATTTTAAAGTATTCTACTATTAGGGATGACAGAGCTGATGGGTATGGTGGGGTCGCTATACTCATCAGAGATTCCATCCCCTTCTCCACCATTTCATTACCAACTCATAGTAATGAAATTTCAATTGTAGCAATAAATGTACATAATATTTGTCTTGTTTCTGTATATATTCCCCATCCTTCTTCGTCTATCCTCCATGAGTTTAATAGTCTCCTTTCTTCCCTGCCTAGACCTTTCCTAATACTGGGGGATTTCAATTGTCACCACCAATCTTGGGGCAGCTCTATTTCCAATTGTTATGGTGAAGAACTTTTAGATATTTTTGACTCCCATAACTTGTGCACCTTAAACACAGGTAGTCCCACTCGTCGGTGTGATCCCAGCCAGAATCAAAGTGCAGTAGACCTATCTGTCTGCACCCCCAACTTAGCATCTTCATTATCTTGGTGTACCCTGACTTCTTCTTTTGGTAGTGATCATTTTCCCATTGTAATTTCTTTTCCTTTTTCTAAACCAGCTAGCTTTCCTAGGCGTTCACACTTAAAATATAAACTACCTCCTAAGAATGCTGCTAGTGACTGGGAGACATTTAAAACTCATGTTGAGAGCAAGTTTTCTTCTCTTCCTATTCTCTCTGAGGGAAATGAAAATGCATGTGCTGAAGCCCTTGCACGCATATTGATTGCAGCTGCAGATGAGGTGTTTCCTACAAAAAATAATGCTATTAATAAAATCCCTTCACCTCCCTGGTGGGACTCTGAGTGCACAGATGCAGTCAAGAAAAGAAAAGATGCAGAAATTATTTATAATATGGATATGTCCCATACCAATTTTGAAACAATTTCAAAAATTATTGCAGACACACGTAAACTTTTTAAAATGAAAAAATATGAAGGGTGGCAGAAATTTTGTTCATCCATTTCTCCAAACACTCACCCCACAATTGTATGGCGTAATATCAGACGATTTAGGTCCGTGTATAACAACTCCTCTTGTTCTCCTATTTCGGAGTCTTTAGCTAATGCCTTTATAGATAAATTGGCCCCTCCGTGGGTTCCTGAGGCTCTTTATTTACAACCTCCTCTTGAAATTGACAATTCAAACACTAATAACAGCTGTTCTAGTTTGAACCAGGCTTTCTCACTTCCCGAACTGAAAGGCGTTCTCCTCAATACTGTTGATACTGCTCCCGGTATTGACGGTATTCCGTATTCCTTCTTTGCTAATTTAAGTGATAACGTTCTTATTTACTATTTACATCTGATTAATTTTGTAATGAAATCTGGAAATATCCCTCAAGAATGGAAACGGCAAGTAGTGTTGCCAATCCTAAAGCCGAATAAAATACCATCGGATGTATCTTCGTACCGTCCCATCGTGTTGTCATCAATTTTGATAAAATTAGCGGAACACTTAATAAAAAATCGTCTTGAGTGGTACGTAGAGTATAAAGGACTTTTGGCATTATCACAATATGGCTTTAGGAAAGGTAAAAGTACTATGGATTGTTTAAGTATTTTTACTTCTGACATACGGTCAGCTTTTTCTTGTAACCATTCCACTGTTGCAGTATTCTTGGATGTTAATGCTGCATATGATAATGTTTTGTTATCAGTTCTACATAATAAATTAAATACTCTACAAGTACCAATTATCCTTTCTACATTTATATTAAACATTTTAGCAGAACGTTCGCTATTATTGTCAGTGAATGATCATCAAATGTCACGACTTGTATGGAGGGGCCTTCCACAGGGATCAGTGCTAAGCCCGCTGTTATATAACATATATACATATGATTTAGATACTTCTTTTGATAATCAGGTAAAAGTGTTACAATATGCTGATGACATAGTATTATATCATTCAAGTAAATCTGTTGAGCACGCCTGCTCAATTCTTTCTTCCGCCTTGACCTCCCTATCATCATGGTTACAGTTAAATGGTTTAGATTTATCTACATCCAAAAGTTCAGCCGTTTTATTTACCCGAAAGAGAATTGCTCCTCCAATACATATTTTATGTAATGACACCCCAATCCCAGTTAATGATAGTTTTAAGTACTTGGGAGTTATTCTTGACTCTAAATTGAGTGGTTTACCCCACTGCGAGTATGTTGTAAATAAATGTGAACGTCAGTTAAATATCCTGAGATGCCTCTCCGGTGTGTGGTGGGGTGCTCATCCTTTCTCTTTGAAACTGCTATACAATGCCATAGTTAGAAGCATTCTTGACTACGGTACGTTTTTGCTTGAACCGGGCAGTGTTTTGGCATTCCAAAAATTAGACCGCATTCAATCAAAAGCTTTGCGTATTATATCTGGTGCCATGAAGTCTAGTCCCATAAACGCTCTCCAAGTAGAGTGCGGTGAAGCCCCTTTATATCTACGAAGACAATTCTTATCTGATAAATTTTTATTTAAAGTCATTCAGTTTAATAATCATCCTCTCATTCCAATATTAGAATCTCTCCTATCACACATTCATACATCTAGTTACTGGGCACACAAATCTACTCCATGCTTAGTTACAAGTTTCCAGAAATTTCTTTCTTTATCGTCTGCCACACATCGTTCTAACAGTCTTCCTTTATTCAGCTGTAACTATGACTGTTTATTATTTTCTCCCAACATTATGTATGACTTAGTTGATAAATATGAACCTAATGCTAACTCAAGTCTCAAAGATCTTTTGTCTGAAAATTTTGAAGGCTACCATCATATTTTCACGGATGCTTCGAAATATTCTCCTACAGGTTGTGTTGGTATAGGCGTCTACCACTATCAATATAACATTGTACAAAAAATTAAACTCCCGCCAGAGTCATCGGTTTTTACTGGTGAATGTTTTGGTCTACTTAAAGCGATAGAATATGTTAATATATTTAAGCTTAAAAAAGTTATTATATTTACAGACTCTCTCAGTGCCCTTCAGGCATTTCATAAATTCCCATTTAAATTAAATCGCCCTAACCCAATAATTTTTGACATAAGAGCCTTTACATTTAACATTATTTCGAACGGTTATTCTATACAGTTTGCTTGGATTCCAGCTCATGTTGGAATTCACGGCAATGAAATAGCAGATACACTTGCCCGTGATGCGGTGCAGTGTGGAGACATGTATCCATATAAAAATTTTCACTGCGATCTCATGGCTTTGCCAAACTCTTTTCTACGAGATTCATGGAGGGAGGCTTGGAAATCAAGTAAACTCACAAAAGGCCGTTATTTTTCCTTAGTTCAACCTGATATCCCAGTGAAGCCGTGGTTTTCCAAGGCTGACTTTGGAAAAGCGTCTACTTCTGTTTTGATAAGAATGAGACTAGGACATGTTTGTTCCCCTGCCCACCTTTCCAAACTTCACATTGTGACTAGCCCGTTGTGTTCATGTGGATTAGAGGTTGGCGATGTTAATCATATTATTTTCACCTGTCCTCTCCTTGACCACTCTTCTTTCCTAAACGATTTAATTTCTCTTAATGTTCCTTTTCCTACGTCTATTCTTTCTCTCTTACATTCAAATAATCTTTCTGTATATAAATGTATAGCTTCATTCATTTCTATTAATAACATTAAACTGTAAATATATCATTTGTTTCTTATTTTCTATTGCTTGTCAAATGTTGTGTAAATAATATCCCGAGTTCCATTATTATATCCTTACCTTATATTCCTATAACTCTCCTGACCTGTCAAAATTTCGTGTTTCTAGGTGCTTTTCATAAAACGAAATTTCCCTACCTTTAACAAAAAATCTACCACTTGACATTGGCAAAATGCACAAACCGTGCGAAGCCATTAAAAAAAAAAAAAAAAAAAAAAATCTTCCAGGGAAGATTTTTTAAATACAGCGCATGCGTCTGACAATTTTCGGCCATATTGTTATGACGCATACAAGATCATAGGTCTCCGCCAGTGACGAGTCTTCTTGCAGTTGACGTGGCTACTACGTACCATCCCGTTCACCCACTCCGGACGCAGCATAGACGGTGACGAGGAATACGTAACTGGTGAGTGCTTGTGAAGACAAACCTTGCGACCTGTCATGGTTACTTTTATTTGGATTCACAAATAATGTATGATCCAATGTGATATTGGAGTGCTCAAATCTAGTTTAATATCTTAATACATTGCGTATGTATTAGACGCAATAGGAAATTTCGCGTCCCGTCTATGACGCGATGATTCCGTTTTAGGATTTCAAAGCCTACAAGAAACTTGTCAGAAAACCAGTGTTTATATTAAACGAAAGATATTGCCTTGAGCATGTCTGAAGATCAAGGAATGCACAGACCGTTGACCTTGAATTTTAGGTGACCTTAGTGGGCATGGATGGAATGGTGGAAGAGAATGGCACTTCAAGCGGTGCTGGTCCCACGGATCCGCTGGCCAGTGCAAGCTCCTCGGCGGCCGCGTCTGCTCCTCATGTAGTTGCTGTTACAAGCATTGTGCAACTTACGTTACCAACACAAGCTCCATCTGCACAGGTGTTTATATTGTTCATTATTATGTTCATTGCTAGTAAAAGTGTTGTGCTGTGTTCTGTAAGCTGTGATTTCATTACAGTTGATAGTGGTTGTTGTCAACAAGCCTTAGATTGAGAGGGTTGTCAATTCAAATGCTCTCAACTGTATGTCAATAAACCCTCTGTTAGCCTCCATGATTGTGTTTGGTGATTTGGTGCAAAAACACATAATTGCTGGCTTTCACCTGTGCTCAGTGTTTGTTGTGATATATTCACAAGGTTCATGGAAAATGTAGAAATTAGTTAAAATCTGTTTATTTCCAGGTTCAATCAGTAATACAACCAAACCAACAATCTGTTATTCAAACCGCATCCAACATACAGTCTGTGCAGTTGCCTAAAGGAAATGTGATTCTTGTTAGCAAACCAAGTTCAGTAATACACACAACACAAGGGACATTGCAAACATTGCAGGTAATTCATAGATTTTAATTTCTGCATTGTTTTTATTGAGGTTTTTAATTGAATAATATTATTTATATTTAATCACTAATCATTTTTTACATTTAAGTCTAATTAAGTTTTTATTCAACATGACCATTGACATTAGTTTCAGCTTATATTAATAATTCCAACTTTAAGCAAAGCCTTAATAATAAGCCTAATATCTGTTGAATCTGTTTTAGGTCAGAATTAATTTGTTCCATGCTAACATGACAATGATGAATACATTATTTTAAAATTACTTAACTATTTTGATTTTTCTTAATTTCTAGATAAAGCCAGAACCAAACACAGTAGTCAGCACACAAGGTCAATCTTGCAGTGACGACAGCTGTAGTGGTGATGAGAGTCCAAAACGAAAATATCGGGAAATGCTGACTAGGCGTCCATCTTACCGCAAAATACTAAATGATCTTGGTGGTGCTGAAATTGCTGGTGAGTCAATAATACTTTCTTTTAAATTATACAACTGTTTATTCAATCTGCTAATCCCACAGCCTGCTTTGCAAAAACACTGTTTTAACAAGTATTTTTATCCTGTTATAAAGATTGTGCAAAATATTTATTTTTAAATTAGTTCATAAGTACAATAATTACTTGGACATCCAGTTATATAAAAAAATTTGCTTGTAAGATATGATTGACGGATTCTTTAACAAAAAAATTTAAAATGTGAACAATGATTCTGGAGAACAAATACTTTTCAGGGATATTACCTTCAATATATGAAATTTTAATGCAGAAACTATCTTGTTAAGTATCTTGGTTAGATGTAATGTAAAAACCTACTTTAAATATGGTCCTGGAAGCCAGTAGATACTTACTGTCATTGTAATATATATTATATCTAATAACCCGTTATGGAGTGTACTTATATTGTAAGAGTTGTTCATTGATTGTTTAGGTTACACAAGGGGTGCCTTGTATTTAGTATATTTTGCTAAATGAAATGGGTGAACAGATAAAGCTTTAGCACTTAAGTATAAGAACCTGATAATATTGCAGAAAATCGCATGGGATCTAAACCGGGAAGCGAGAATGAAGTGTCGCTGTCATCTTCTTTATCATTTGCGCCAGGTCAGTTATATGTGCCGCCGTTGAGACTCGTTTCTGTGTGCAACATGTGTCACTAACCTGTTACAACGCATCATTACATAACTTTTGTACATTATATCAAACGCAGCTCATAACCAAAAGCTTCAGGATTGTACCATTGTCATTAAAATGTTTTTGAACATTTTACATATACTGGCCAATGTGATGTTAGGAATTAGAAATTATTAAGGGCTGATTTTTCAATAGTCAGGTAAGTTGTTTACTCAATTTATTCATCTGATTTATGCCATCGACGAGACCAATAGCATAAATCAGATGAATAAATTTGATGTCTCAACAAGTTTCCTGAAATTTTTCCTCTTAACTGACATACATCCAATTAATTTATCCCTTGAATAATACCTAGTTATCTGATGATAGAAAAATCGCCCGAATGTATCATTGCCCATAAGTACCTAATCTTTTCATTTTTAAACCAAAAATATTTAGGAAATACTTCATATTGTGTCCAAAACTTATTCAACATTTTAACAGTAACTTTTTCATTCATCAAACAATTTCTATAAATCATTATTCAGTATTGCCACAATAATTTTTTAATCACTGTAGGACCGGTTTATATTATTTTTTAGAACCAGTAGAGCAATAAGGCTTGTAATTTTTTTATTTCAAATATTTTATTAGAATACTATTAATACTCTGTGATACTATCACTTGAAAATTATTTCATGTTCAAATATTTAAATTATTGATACTTAATCGTATATTTAATTTACCAAAAATATTACTTAAATAACTGACCGAGCTAGAGCAAAGCATTTCCGTTTCACCTTTGGCAAAAATGCTTACGTATGTCTGTCTGGCTGGTCTTCCCTTCAGGTCGCATTTCTCACTTGATTTTGTGAGCAGGTTCGATAAATTTATGTATGATTCTATTGTCGATTTAATTTGTTAAATGATGGAGAAATGGGGGTTAAACAGTCTAAATAGAACATATTGCAGCCATTTCAAAAATGTGACGAGTCGCACATTTTTTGTCTGAACAATATTTACGACCCGATAAACTTCATCAGGGTGTGAGGGGGTGGAAAATAATGAAATAAAACGCAAATTTCTCCAGTTTTAAGCTATGCGAAGACAGGCTCGCGAGGTCTACACATCCACTAGTAGATACATTTTAGAATAATAAAATTATATTAGCTAGAAAGCTACGCCAATAACTCAACTAGCCTTTTTTTTTAAAGTTGTTTTTCTATAGCAACCTTCCAGCTGAATTGACCACAGAATTTTTTTGAGATATCATAAATAGGTTTCTGGACTAAGCATTCCCCACCCTTGTGGTGTGATTTTGTTACCTTTGGTGGTGTAAGTAGAGCTCGGTTAATTTAAAATTTTTATAGGTTGATGCCCTTCACATGGTATAAAAACGTTAAACTACACTGAACTCACATAAAAAGTCTTGAAATGCGCATAAGTATACGTAATATAGTGGGACCCAAAATTCAGTTAACAAATGAAATAAAAAGTAATTTAAAAATACTCGAATTTACTTGGGTGATCATATTTATAATTATGTTTTATACTTGCTTATGCCTATGACTTGATGAAACAAAAGGTGGCCTATGTTCTTCTCTATGGCCCTATATCTACACAGAATTTATCAAATTTGGTTCAGTGGTTTAGGCGTGAACATTTATAACAATTAGTCAGACTGACAGAGCTACTTTCGCACTAGGCTTGGGACGTATTTAATTAACGTCACAGGTAAGACTCACAAATAGAAAAAAAACGCAGTCAGTCACAGTACTCACAGTGATAGAAGCAGAATAAGGCATGTGACCACAGTACCTGTACCTGTCTATCACACTTGTTCACTTCTATAATAAATAATAATTTATTGACAAAATGTTCTATGTTCTCACAATGATAATATCAATAAGTCAGAGTAAGATGCTCCTAGTATTTTCTTGTTAGGTTAGATTCGAATCCTGTGTTTATCTATCACAAATATAGATGTACATCATGTGTGTACATTAGTACTATATGTACCTATATGTACAGGTGTCTGGCTAACAGCCTGTATATAAATACGTTTTAAATATTAATAACGCAATAGATGGGTTCATGTTACTGGAATTGAGGTGCAAGTTCCTGCAGTGATGACGACGTAACTAGTGGAACCTGATTAAAATTCAGCCTGATGACGTAATCTGCGGCGAGAACGCATGATGACGGCATCGGCTTGCTATTACTATACCGACCAACCTACATCGCTTACCTATTCGTGTTTATTATTTCATACATTTAAATGTCGCATGGTTTCTTTTGCTATAATTTACCTACGTTAGTTATTGTTTTTATAATATGGTAGCAACTGTTTCTTTATTTAGGAATTTTGGAAACAAGCCGGTCAATCGTTCAAGCTGTCAGCGTTTTAATGTGTCGCCATATTTTTCGACGAAACTTGTTTGTTGTAAGAAGAATGACCACATAGCAGTGCCCCTCGTCAATAGGATAGAGAGGGTTAAAAATATTATCACGCCTGTATTCTCCGAGGGGTTAGCCTCTAAAAGACTCTCTTTTACACTCACTCTTTGTAGACTGTTCCTCCTTGTTGAACCTGGCAGACTCATTGTCTCGAATTAGACTTATCTGCATTTTTTTAAATAGGGTTATTGGTAAAACACTACACCTCTGAGGACTATAATATTATTGTTTACATCACAAACTACAACTTTTGTTCTATGACCTATTACCAAAAATATACTTTCAAGATTGCTCTGTTCTATCTAACACATTAAAATTCCCTTTTGCACTAATCAGCAGTTTGTTTTTATATGCGTAGAGTTTCAAAGAATCATGGATTTATTGCATGTTGTACAAATAGGTGCTAATTAAATCTTGTTAGGATTTTTATGACTTAGCGGCCTTTTACAAGTTCGTAATATTGAGT
Organism: Subacronicta megacephala; assembly: GCA_958496365.1. Lineage (NCBI taxonomy): Eukaryota > Metazoa > Arthropoda > Insecta > Lepidoptera > Noctuidae > Subacronicta > Subacronicta megacephala. The sequence continues at coordinate 7,982,008 of OY292517.1, read as the reverse complement.
GTTGATTTATTTGTTTCTATTAAATTCTCATTAAATATAATATTATATGATGAATTATATGAAGTCATAGAACAAGAGTTGTTGTTGGTGATGTAAGTAATAATTATAGTCCTAAGAGGTTATTATAATATTTGGACGACGTTTCGACAAGTTGTCAGCTTATTTAAAAGAGCAGCAACATTCCAAAGTTCGACAAAATTATAATTATGAGGCTCCTAAATTAGTCTCGCAGTTATTTCGAAATACGGCACTAGTTTGTATGGAACCGCGAGTAAGACTAAGACTTGTGCGGTTTTTTTAATTCACTGATGCATATAGTTGCCTCATGAGGGCAAAACAATAGATTTTGCATTGTGTCTACCATATAGCGATTGATGGGTTAATATCCAAAGCATGTTCTTCGTTCAAAACCTGATCCATGTGGTTCCATAAATAAAGTCAATCAGTAATAGTGGCACTGCCTTTAGAAATGACTTCTGCATTTCTACAAATTTAAAGTTTAGGGCTTCTAGTTTATGACATTTTCTGATTATGTAATTAATGAGTGATATTTTGTTTATAAATATACATATATTTTTCTGAAAGGTTCATTTATGGGCCTGTTTATGTTATGACTGGCTTCAATTTTATTTATTTAAGGTCTCAGTTGTTTAAAGTAAGCGGTTTTGAACACTTTCGTTTACCAATACTAGAAGTATTATTACTACTGTACAATAGATTTACTGAACATAATTTAAAGACTGTAAGAACGATTATGTCTTCAAAAATAAACTTAGGAAATATGTCTGTACTTTATAATGTTAATTTTAACAACATATATACAATAACGAAACAGCGCAATCTTTATACCAAGATAACCTATATGATCATGTTAAAAATAATTATAAGCTTATTTGCATGAAGTAAATAACATACCATCACGCCTGTACTTCCCGAAAGGTTAGGCGAAGGTGTATTAATGAATGTACACACCCACAGTTCACCAATAAGATTAGGTCCCAAGTAATAGGGGGCTAGCCTATTGCCATTAACTGGGCACAAATCCAGAATAACAACTGCTACTGAGAAATTCATAGAAAAATCCAACACTGCTGAATCCAAGACGTTTGGCGTAGCAGTTGCGCTAAGAATCACTAGACTAATAAGGCAGTCACATGAATTCCTACTAAATTATTTAAAGTAAATGCCTTGTCTTGTCCATTCTTTTTTACTTTAGCGCTTTTCACTTTAGTTCCGGAAAGGCGAAACGACTATACATTTGCAACATTTCTGCGCGTATTTCTAATGTTTCGAAATTCGGATATTACTCTATTAATATAGTATAGATATTCGTTATAATTATTATAATAGGTCCTTGTGAGGTCCTTCAAAATGGTTCTGAATCGATAAATTTTCTTGAAAAACTAAAAGTTAGGTTGTTAATTAATAGAAAATTATCAATTTTGAACGCGTATAAGTATACAAATATGTAGTTGCATTTAGCTTAATATTTCTGTCGCAAATGTCATGTCTCAAACCTGTATCGAAAAAAAATATTTTTACTCAACAACAGTTTTGAACTACTTATCCAACACCATTGACCAGACGAGACAAAAATATCATGACCAATTTACGTGTTGGGTAGGTTGATACCTATATTATTAAAATAATATTTTACCACTGTCGGTGTCATTACACAATACATACATACATAATCAGCCTATAATGTTCCCACTACTGGGACACCTCCCTGGGCCTCCTCTCGGTCAGAGGGAGTGGAGTGGGAATCCACCACGCGGGCCCAGTGCGGGTTGGTAGACACGATAAAAGACCCCATTTAGTTGGAAGAAAAGTGATTGAGGTTTATTGATGGGACTGCTTTATTTTAAAAAAATATTTTGTCCTTAGTGATTCCAGCTGGTGCTCTCCAAACCGAGAGTGGTTTGCACACGCTTGCTGTGTCGGGAGGCGGTGCAGGCGGTGCAATAGTGCAGTATGCGACAAATCAAGATGAACATTTTTATGTGCCTGGTTGGTATTATTTTTTATTTGCCTTAACTGTCCCACTGCTGGGCAAAGTAAAGAGTGCCTGAAATTAATTGCAGGAGGCCCAATTCCTTCCATGTACTCTTTACTGCGCCGACTTGAAACCAGCCCTCGCGGCACGCATCCAAACATTGCGTCACCTCTTTCTCCGCCGGCCTCGATGGCGCCTTCCATCTTCACTCATTGAGTGCACACTTGCCCAGCGGTCATTATGCATGTGGTTGACATGACCCGCCCAATCCCATTCAAGCCTGGCTGCCTTTTTCCGTTATTATGCCCGTTTTGGTGCGCAGCGTGGTGTTTCGTATTCTGCTAGTTCTTTTATCGCACAACATGCTGCGCTCCATCGCTATTTGACAAAATCAAATGCCGGGACCTAGGGTTTTGGTGAGAGACCATGTCTAAACACCATAGGTTAGGACGGATAGAATACACATGTCGATGTTTTCACTTCAGGGACATTGGCAGATAACACGTCATTAACGTCGTCATGGACCATTAACTTTTCCAAGCGTTTTCAATCCAACGATCGATTTCCCATTCTTACTTCCTCTCATTGTCAATGTTTTCGAAAGAAACTAACTGCCACAAGTCAAATATACTCATCTGCATATTGTATATCCTGCCCATTTACCTCGAAACTACGCTAAGGTTGATATTTATCATATACAATTTGTCACAGTTTTCAACACTTTCAGGTCCAATGCTAGAAGATCAAACACGCAAACGCGAACTGCGGTTATTAAAAAATCGGGAAGCAGCAAGAGAATGTCGTCGAAAGAAAAAGGAATACATTAAATGCCTAGAGAACAGGGTTGCCGTTCTTGAAAACCAAAATAAAGCACTTATAGAAGAATTGAAATCCCTTAAAGAATTATACTGTCAGCAAAAGACAGAATGAGGTCCAGCTGGCTAACGGGTGTGCCACTGCCCTGCCAGACAGCCTAAAGGCACATATTGTTACTGACTTTGAGTGCCGCATTAAGTTTGCTTGTTTTGGCTGTCTCCTATTGAAGAATTGCAGTTTTGTAATTCAGTAGTCAAGTCAAATTGTTCATGCATTGATTGATCAATCCATATTTTCGTAATATATTGTTAGATTTGATGTATTGAATTGTTAATGTGTTTTGTAATTTTCTATTGTTGTTTATCATTTGTTTGATTTTTATGCAGTATAATTAATAACAAAACCAACACTATGTAAGCTGTTTACGTAACTGTTTGATTTTTTATTGTATAAAATTGTTAAAAACGCTTTTGATTAAATATGATGCAGATGGAAGTATAGCTTTATAAACCATTCCAAAATGTTTTATAGCATAAATTTCAAGCAAGTTAGACTTGGTGCCATTTTTGGAGTCGGACTGTTCTAAAAACTTATCTTTCATTATTTGATGTCAACCCGTTTGAAATATTTATAACTATTTGTTATTATTAACAAACAATTTGGATGATGCTGCTTCATATTATCACACGTGTCTGTGATTGAAGATACTGATGTGATAGATACATTACACTAAGTAAGCTGATAATACCTTATACTTTCAACACCTCAGAGGGTGTTTCTAATGGATAAGCCAAAGTTAATATTTTTAGTTGTTTTGTGCAATATCCATATTGCAATGTACAGTTATCTATTTTTTCTTATATTTAAAATGAAATAAGAATTTTGTACATTGTGTATAAATGAAACGATATGTAAAAAAGATTGTATAATAAACCTTTGTATATATATATTAGTGTAATGTAATAATGTGGATGAATATCATCATGAATGCCATCAATCATTAACATCAGGTTAGTGTTGTTTCCATAAGAAAAGAAATAGTTACCTACATCCATAATTCGTGCATGTAGGTTCACAACTATTTATTTCTATCATCCACATAATAATAATATACACATTATTGTATTTTTGTCGTGAATGGGTAATTTTAGCTGACTACCAGATTTAAATAAGATTTTATTATATTTTATTTGCCATGATCGGTATTTACCACCTCTTTGTTTAATGATTGTGAATAACAATTAAATTGTTTATTATTGTAGTGAACAGTGATATATTATATACACTTATATGTAGAGACCCACATTATTTACTTGTTAATTTTAAGTCTGTTTTAATATCAATCATGGCAAATGATTTAGTGTTAATGATAGACATTGTGGAAAGTGCCTTTACTTAGAATGAATAAAATTTATACCAACATAACTCTTTATGTTAAGTTAATGCTATTTATAAAATTAATAATATTAACTGTTTGATGTAATAATGTGGTCTTATTTAAATTTATTCCTATGGTTTCATTTGAGGGATCGCATGATAGTTCCAGTATAGGAGATCGGCAACTTGTTACTTTTCAGCAGATAGATGCTGCGAGTAGCTACCTCTCGCAATACTCCGTTTTACCTGTACACACGGCACACACGAGTTATACACAACTAGAATCATCATCAGCAGCCTACACTGGATGTCGCCATCCAATGAAGACTGACCAAGTTCAGTCTTCATAATGCAAGCATTATGAAGGCTTACTGTACAATGTGAGGCCAGTCTGTAATAGATTAGTATAGCTGGATGTGTAGGCGTGCATACAAATCAAATAAGGGAATCTGTTGATATACAAGCAGTTACTAATAGTCGTTCATTTGTAATTTCCTGGAAATAAGAGTTAGGAATATTTTCTAATTAAAAAGCATCCCAGTAAATAATTTGAACAATAAGAAATTTATTAGATATTGTATCATGACAAATGTTTGAAATTCAGTGTAAAAATACACTTGAAACAAGCAGTAATTACTATTATTAGGCTATTGATGTAGACAACATATTAAATACACTTATTTTTTGTTATCTTTTATAATTTTGTATTTTTTATTTAACAAAGTTATTACAATCCATGGAAAAAATAATTTTAGTCATCAAAATTCTGTGAAAGTAGAAAATTTGCTGCAAGATTTTCATTTTTCTCACAAGCAAAATATGCCTGAATAACCATATGTTCTGGAAAGCCCAATGCTTTTAATCTTTCAATTGCTTCTTTGTCTTGAGGGGACACTTGTGGCTGTTGAACTTGTGGAATGTCTATGGCATTCTCTTCAGCTGCAGCACCAGTAGCTGATGGGTTTACAGGTTCATTTAACATTCTTACAAATGCAGATTGATGTTGACTGATGGCCTGCAATAGTGCTGGGTTAGTTTGACCAATCTGTTGCAGTACTGCATTAAGCAGGTTAGGATTCTGTTGGATTACTGCGCGCATTTGTTGAAATTGGGGCTGATCACGAAGGAAAGCCAAAGGATCCTCATCAGTACCTTCTTCAGCATCCTGCTCTTGAAGTAAATCTTCTGGTATACCTGTTATTAAATATTCCACAGCTCTTTCACGGTTATTGAATGAGGCCCGCAAGGCTTGTTCTACTTGTTGTCTATTATAACCCATATCCATAATGCTTTGAACTGTAGCTTCAAAATCAGGTTCATTAGAGGTTGCCACAGGCTCGGCTTCTACTGTGGGGGGTGGTTTAGGCGCTTCCTCAGTGGTTGGTTTAGCTTTACCGTCACCGCTTTCTGTTGAAGCACTTTCACCAGCTTCTGGGGCAGACGTAGTTGAGGCAGGAGTCTCAGAGGATTTCGGTTTTGTTACCATAATAACAATGAACTTCTTTTCATCTATATTATAGGTATTTAATTTGTCAGCATCCAGTAAGATTTTACCAGCATAAATAAGTCTTTGATGATCAGCAACATAATCTTTACCTTTTTCGACTTCAATTTTCAGCTTGAGTGCTTTAACTGTTTCTTCTGGGTCGATTTCTATTTGAAAAGTTTGTTGTTGAAGCGTTTTTAAGGTCACCAACATTTTTATTAGTTTCTTTGTAACTTTTTAAAAGATTGAGCAAGTTTTGTCCTAAATTAGATACCGACTGAATTCTGACTCGACAAAATTATGCCGTAAACATAACCTTACGACTGTACTTTCAGCGTTCGGATACACCACGCATACCAGAGACAACTCAATAAGTCAATACTTTGTCTTTTATGCATATCGTAAGACTATGACCTTTTAAGGCCAAAGCAACAGTCTTGGGCGCGAAATTATTTTTTTTCTTGGTTTTTCGCATTAAGTAATTTAATCAATTTGCCTATTGCTTCTCTCAGATGTTGAGTTCTTCTACATACATACACTCTCGCCTTTTTCTTACAGGGGTAGGCAGAAACTATGGACTGCCACTGGGTACGACTCTTGCATATCTTTTTCGCTTCTTCCACATTCATACATCAATGAGTTCTTATAGTAGGGCTAAAGTGTCAGACTTGGGCGCGAAATTCAAACTTTTGTTTCAAATTCTTTTATTTTAGTTTTTCGCAAATTATTCGGCTTATGCACATTCTATGGTACACACGGCTACACATCAAGCTATACAAGTCCAGTTTAGACTGATCCTCTATCGTAAACGTTTTCCGTACAATTCAAGGCCAGCCTATAATGGTTTTGTATAGCTTGATGTGTAGCCGTGCGTACATACATGGCAGTAGAAATTGCGAATTGTTAACAATAATACTCGCGATTGAGTAAAATTTTTGCATAAAAATCCTTATCGTCGAAGATTTCTGTGTAAAATAGTGAATTTGGCGCAAAATTAGTTTACGCCTAAATCTCCTACGATAGTGATTTTTAAACAAAAGTTCAATATTATTTTGTTAATAAGTAATTGTTGATGTCGCAGTTTCTACTTTCATGTACACACAGCTACACTATAGCTACACAAGCTATACTATAGCTTGATGTGTAACCGTGTGTAAATAAGTTTTGTATAGCTGCTACCTATACAAATCTTGTTTGAACTGACTTTCCATTGTTAAGGCCCTTCGAACGTACGCACGGCTACACATCAAGCTATACAAAACCATTTTACGCGGGTCTTTTATTGTATGGGAAGTCTATACAATGCGAGATCAACTTAAACTGAATTTGTATAGGTTGACCTGTAGCCGTGTGTACAAAGAACTTTTAATATATAATAATGTCTTCTTTCAAAAGTGCTACTAGTGCAAGTTTATTTATACTCTCACTTTATTTATACTCAACTCTAGCGATAGGTAGTTTGTCAAGAAAGTAATGAAAAGGGAGTGCGCAAATGACGTATATCATTGGAGCGCGCTACAGTACAGTTATTTACACGTTATACTTGAACCTGAGACCTATACCAAAAAACCTCAAAGGTATTGTACGGTGGCCAGCACATCAAGTTACCACAAAATGTCAAATTTTCTCAGTTGATTTTGAACATTATCTTCAACTATCAACGGTTTAAATTCATTTGGAGAAATTTGACAGTTTTGTATACCTTGACCTGCTGGCGACTGTACCTTTAACATTTACTTGCATCATCGGCAGAAGAGTTGCAAGTTATGGTAATAATAATGAATGAAGCTCAGATCAAATAAAAAGTTAAGATGGAACTTTACGAATAAAGAAGTGAGGCCGGCTAAAACTATGCCTAACCGTGTACAACACGCAGATTTAGACATTTGCCGCCCGTAGGCTATTCAAATATTGCCGCCCCTACTGACCTGCAATTCGATACAGTTCAGTTATATTTTTTTTTATTGTTCCCCAATTTTTGGCCTCGTTTCACCACTTTTTTCCGATATCTATGATTGTGACTAGGGAATCAATTTGTCAGTTCGTAGTTTATTTTACCAACCAATTATTGTTATGGATTAGGTGCACAAGAAATAGATTTTGGGTCCAATTCTGAGTTAAGAGAAGCCAAAGTACTACTTATAAGATGAGGTAAGGTTTGTCTTAATACGATGATGGCCGAATCAGTCTCATTAGACCGAAAGAATAGATTTTGCATATTTTTTGTCTTACATAAAATTAAAAAAAAAAGCTTACTAGCAATGTGGGTCACACATTACTAGTATTCTTGTTAACCCCTCTTGCTAAGCTAAATGCTTGTGTTACGAGTGGGTTCACGTCGGAAGTGCAATGGGTGGGGTTCGAACCGGCAACCATATGATCGCAAGTCCGACGCTCTAGCCATTTGGCTACCGACGCTTCAAACTATATTAACACCTAGTTATGTTAGTTATTCAAACTATATTCTATTCTAGTTATTATTTTAACCCGCAATTGAATCAACGTGTAATGTGTTTCTCCACATAAGTAGGTATTTGTTAAATCGAACTTCATATAATTGAGTATAGGAAATATTCGATTCGATGCATTCTGACAACCTCGAGAGCAACGCCATTTACGTATACAGGTCTCTGGGTGACATGATCATTGTACATGAATTTGGTTTTATCCAGGTTCATCTCGAGACCCACCGCCATGAAGGATTGCCAAGCTGTTCAGCATCACTTCTAGCTCCTGCAGAGATTCTGCCATGATGACAATGTCATTCGCAAATCGGAGGTGCGAGGACGTACTGACCGTTAATATTTATTACTCGTCGTATAAAAATTCTAACTGCGACTAACCGGTATTCCCTGAGCCTTGATTCCCAAATCGTTCAATTTGACTGGATAAAAGAAACGTATTCAACTAACAGTTCCTAAATAATACAATAATTTCCGTAATTTATGTGAGATTAGTCTTTTTTTAAATATTTGGTTAAACACATTCCTCCTTGATTATATTGAGAATGGATCTGATAACATTGAGGGATACATATTTTCTTTTATTCAGTAATACATATTTTTTCCCAAATTTGCCGCCCCCCAAAATCTGCCGCCCTAGACTCCCGCCTACTCAGCCTATTGGTAAATCCGCCACTGGACTTCTCTCTATCCCTAACGATGCGAACGCGTGCCCGAGAGGTGCAACAACAGTACATTTGCAACATTTTCGCGCGTATATCTTGTTCCGACGTTTGGAAATGACTCTTTTAATATAGTTATTACTTACGTAGTTTGAAAAACTGGCATAAAGTTGGGTCGTTTTCATCGAAAATTACCAATCTTTGAGCTCGTGTAACTTTTTAACCATGTATTGAAATGAAGTTTTAAATTCAAGGAACACGTATTTTAATGATAAGATACTGCAAAATTTCAAAGCCTCAATTTATTATTATTCAAGATAAAACCAATCTACGTTTGTATGGAGCGCGGAGCGGATACTATCCTCCTCAGACTATCTTAATCTGTGCTATCCTCTTATATACCTTGTCCACCAGATAAACCACTTTTTACAGATGGAACTAGTGATTGCAGGAACGTAACAATGCGGTTATCGATCCGATTATTGACACTTTGATTACTGTCTAGTATTGATTATCGATTGTTAAGTTGTCGAATCGAAAATGGTGCAACGATAAATAAATATGTATAATATTCATCTGATTGTATTAATTTTTGTATAATATTCATTCTACATCCATTTTTTTTTAAATATTGTTTAATTTATATTTTATTGATATTAGAGTGGTTTCCATTTTCCGATACTGATTTAATGTCATTTTTTAAAATGATTGCAGCAAATACATTCGTGGTGGAATGTAACTAATACGCTTAACAATTCTTTTTTTTTTTAATCTGTTATTTTACCTTTAACTATTATGTTATTATAATGTCTGCAAGAAATCATAATTATAATTAAGATAATTGAATAACATAAGGTAGATAATACATTTATTTTGTTACGCATTTCAAAGTTAACTTTTACTTAATCTGGAACAGCTACGCTCTAAGGCATCTGTCAAAACCGGCCAAGTGCGAGTCGGACTCGCGCACGGAGGGTTCCGTACCATTACGATGTATGAAGTATTAAAAAAAAACTATTTACTAGATGTCGTTCAAACCAATTTTCGGCGGAAGTTTACATGGTAATGTACATCATATATTTTTTTTAGTTTTATCGTTCTCTTATTTTAGAAGTTACAGGGGGGGGGACACACTTTTTACCACTTTGGAAGTGTTTCATGCGCAAACTATTCAGTTTAGAGAAAAATGATATTAAAAACCCCTATATCATTTTTGAAGACCTATCTATAGATACCCCACACGTATGGGTTTGATGAAAAAAACATTACAGCTTATATATATTATAATATTTATAGTATTAGTACAACAGGTACTAAAACAACACTTACTAAAAAAAACTTCTTTTACTACTTCGATCATGTAAAATATTTGAATTTTGACAAAAATTACAGTTTTTTTTTGTGTCATGGTCACTTGCAGTAAGAACATTATTCTGATTAGTCGCGCACTTATAGAGCTTATGAAATGTCATAATTATATTACGAGTAATAGTAGGGAGTCTATGCAGATTGGAAGTGAAGTAAAAATCAAGTCAGTATGTAACCAAAACCAGTACTTATTAACATGCCTAAGCTCTGCCTCATAGACGGTTCGAGTAGAGATAGCAAACTATCGACAGACGCGAGGTGTTTTAAATTTTTATTGCTATTAACATTTATGACCGGACAACTCAGTTATTAACGCGAGTACTATGTTCATTTTACCATATAGATTAAGATAACGATTTATAAGTAAAAGTTCAATTACTTGTGAATACACTATAGTTGATGTCGCAATTCCTACTGCCATGAACCTAAGAATGTCTTATAGACGAATAAATGAAACGTCGAAACCAACTCAGAGAATAGTCTCTTTTAAAGTCCAGACAATAGTGATAGTGATATGCGAGTTTTACAATGTAGGGCAAAATCTGAACAGGCCTTTTGAAGAAAGAGCCATAGCAGCTTTAGCTTTAATAATTTGCGTGAAACCAAAATAAAATAATTTGGCACCTAAGGAGACTTAGCCTTACATTTTCTCTAGATCATTTTGACATATTTAACAAAAATAGTAGGTCAGTTGGTATAAAATGTATATAAATCTGGATGTTATTAAAAATTTATTTCTTACATACAATACGTTTGTCTTATTCTAAATACAACTAACATAACTAAAGTTGCTAATTTATATTAGCTAACATAATATCTCACAAAATGTATACATAATAATATTTCCCGTCATTAGCTTTATACCTAAAGAGCGTCAGCTTTAAACAGGGATATATTGAAGTGTGTAATAAATACTATAAATACTTTAACATAGAACCGAAACTGACAAACTCTATTAGATATCTTCAGCATGGAATTTAATATAAATTATTCTTTGTAGTCTTCATCACATACTTTAGTTTACAATTTACAGACAGATCATAAAGAAATGAATACAGTGAACCATTTCTGTTCTATTGACCAATTCAACCACATTTCATACTTCACACTGTACTGTACACTGGCACTTTATCATTGAGTCGTTTCAAATAACTTTTCACGAAAGTACTTAATTTTTTGTGCAAAAAATGCTTCAAGACCTTCAGCACAGCGGTAAAATTCAGAGTCCTTTGGATTAAAATATCGACAGTTGTCAAATATTTTAGTCATGTCACCAATAAACTCACTTAAAGTACTATACGTTTGTTCATTCACTTTCCGTTCCACAGTTTGTAAATCTGTAAATAAATACATACAAATTTAGTGTAATAAACAAACGGAACTCAAGTTAGCGAAAACAGGACAGTTGTAAATGAGCAAGGAAACGTATGTAGTCAACGTATGCGTCTATTGTTAGTTTGGGGGTAATTAATTGATGATAAAAAAGGGCAAACCTAAAAATAACATATGATGAGGTTATTTGTATAAGAAAAGTAATACCATACCCATTGGTTCCTTAATTACTTTGTAGTAGGTAGGAGCTTCTCTGGGGTCTACAGGTTCCATAAACGGCCACGCGTTTTTATGAAGTTGAATTTGTTTGATAAGCCTCTTTAAGTTTTCAAAATCTTTAAGAGTAAGTTCTTTCATATTAGCGTAATTGACAGAATTATTTTTTTGACAGTTCGGACAAATGTACTCATCAATATTGTCTGCTTCAGATTGCAATATCCCAACACAGCGACCATGGAACCAATCCTGACATCTATCACAACATATGTAAAATCTGGAAAAAAATTCAATTTATTTTAAAACATATTCATTTAATATTTTTTCAAATAATATAAAAACATAAAAACATTTAAAAATATAAAAAATAGTCATCCACCGGTATCGGGAAAAGTTCCAAGCTACCGGTGGTCAGGGCTGCAGCGAGAGAAATCTCCTCACGATGCGTGCCGTGTCCAGGAGTAGGTACTGCCCTCTGCATCAAGCCCTTAGCCAAGCCGCCTAACGAGAGCCTCCTCAGATGTAAGTCGAGGCTCTTGGCTATCAAGCCATTTGCCGAAACGACTATCGGCACAATTACTGCCCAGTCCACATCCCACATGTCGACAACCTCACAAGCTAAATCAAGATATTTGATTTGCTTGTCTTTTTAAAAAACCGCATCAGAATTCGTTGCGTAGTTTTAAAGATCTAAGCATACATAGGGACAGACAGACAGCGGGACGACTTTGTTTTATACTATGTAGTGAAGACAGCAACCATACTAGTGTACTGTAGTCCCATTGCCATGAGTGTATATCTAACGTGTATTCTGTAGTATTAAAACATATCTTGTATCGGTAAGACGTTGTTTCAATTACTCTCGAGCCTCCCTACATGGCGACCCTGCCAGTAGCGCGAGTGCCGCGCGTCAAATTTCGGGCGACCGCACGTGTCATATTCGAGTAACATTATTTTATTGATGCGTGAAGTAATTTCGTCAAGATGTGCCAATCGTACCAAACAAATCGTACCAAATCGTACCAAAAAACAATCGTACAAACGTCCCCTGCAACGCAGGCCTAGTTGAACTAGGCCTGCGTTGCAGGGGACTTAACAAACAATATTGACGGATATAAAGAACAGCCAAACTTGAAACAAATCCGCAGAATACACAATTAATATTTGGCTCTGGTGGGAGGAATCAAACCCAGGATAAGAGGCGCACCGGTAGTAACGTAGTGATCACCTTAACAGCTAAACCAAAGTGCAGTCAAAATCATATTTTATACTAATCGTTCACCTAGCTCGCCAAATTCAATATTCAATGTATAATATAATAACAACACAATATTCAATATTATAATATAATATTAAACTTTTGCTTAAAAACCATTATATCTCGCGACAAGTTTTAATATTATATAGATAGTTTTAAAGGAAAAGTTTATTTGTAGCGGATGTTTTTAAAAAGTTTTTTACTTTTCATTTATTTTCGAGTATTTTTGCTTCAATTAGAGGCGCGGCGCGGCGGGTGACTTGTCTTGCCGCTATGAAGCAATCTTTTCGATCAAACTGAACCTTTTGGTCTTGAACTATATTGGTCATAATCAAAATTACTTCTTACTATATTAGCCTTTTGGATTTGTATACCCTGTTTTAAGAACCTTTTATAATTACAATTAAATGTAAGACAAACGTACTGTGAATTGTCGTAAGGTTGCCGGCAAAGACAGTACAATTCCTGTGTTTCTTCAGCGCGCCGACAATCTGGACATACATACTCTTCCATCGTCTTACTCATTTCTTCCGTGACCCCAACGCAATCGCCGTGGAACCAGTTGCTGCAATGTTCGCAGCCAACATAGAATCTAAAAAAAAACGTAATTGATAGTCATTAATGACACATGGCGCGAAGCAGCTGCCTTTTCAATGTGTTGCAGAAGAAAGCTCATTATGACTCAGGCTCGGTGCTAGTGATACTCTTTTCGATTTCAGTGTCTAACTCAGTTAAATTGCCTTCGGAAGAGAACATTATCTTTTTTATGTTACAAGCCTTTTTTTCTATGTTCTTTCGTCTACAAAAATACACATAACTCAATTCAATAAAAATATTTTAAAAAATAATCATCATCATAAATAGCCTATAATGTTCCCACTGGTGGGACACCAGCCTCCTCTTGGTGAGAGGGTGTGGGTCGTAATCCACCACGCAGGCCCAGTGCGGGTTGGTAGATGTGACATGTCTTCGAGTTTTTGGTTCTAGGACATACCGGTTTCCTGAACCGGCAATAAAACGGTAATCGTATAACTCCGTAGAAACCGGCGCAGTGCGCATCACCTCACCTTCCCTCAACTTGCTCATACAATCTAAATTGACCTGCTATCCTCATTCTGTCAATGATGTTTTTTTTTATGAATAAGCAGTTTTGCCATAAGGCGACGCCTTGACGCTAGTCACGCCATACTATTATCTATTGGGAACGTGCACGATAGTAGCGACATCTTGCAGACGCAGTTTTAGGGGCATATGTCTAAAAATGAATAACAAGAGCTTGTTTATTTTGTATAGATTAGAGTAAATAAAATATATTTAGAAAGTCAATAAATGGTATTTTTAAAGGAATTCGTTAAAAACTGTTTATGGAAAAATGGACGTTATTATAAAAACTGGTTTTGATAGTGTAAAGCACACAATAAGTTTCCAGCCCCAAACTATGATAAAAGGAAATAAATTGGTGTTTATGCAATGTTAGTTACGTAGTATTTATAAATAATGTAATAGAATGAACAGAAAGCCATCCATATTACACTCAAGTTCCATCACAAATGTATGTTACTGGAATGACAATGTGTGATATTTTTGGCTATTCTCCAGTAGGTACCTAACAAATGGCAGTGTGGCTGTACAAGTAAACCGTGATGAACAATTAATTGAAGAAATGATTATGAAAAGTGGATATTTTTATTTGAGCATTATTTACCAGCATTATATGCAGAATTTATGAAACATAAAACCAAAGATAGTAACAAAAATTATTGTATTTATTTCCAGAAACGATCCTTTACTGGAAAAAATATTTCCAATTTATGCTAACTTATTATTTTATGTCATTACTGTAAAACAACCAAAGTCAGTTAAGAAAGTGTTAACTAAAGGATATTTCTAACTTTAAGTTCTTTATCTATACTAATATAATATTAGGTATAAAGTTGAAGTTTGTTTGTTTGCTTGAACGCGCTAATCTCAGGAACTACGTGTCCAATTTGAAAAAATCTTTCAGTGTTATTTAGCCCATTTACCGAGGAAGGCTATAGGCTATATATCATCACACTAAGATCAATAGGAGCGGAGCATAAATAAAAAATGTTGCAAAAACGGGAAAATTTAAATGCAGAAAAGCCGAGAAACGACGCGAGCGAAGCCGTGGGCGGAAAGCTAGTAATATATAATAATAATAACATAAGTTTTTAAACTAGGTAAAATAAGTGCAAAACTTTATAAAATAAAAAACAGTAATGTTTTCGACAAGTATGTTTACTGACTGAACCCCTTTTGTTGCACATTTTTGCCGCGACAAGCGCAGCGATCGTTTTCTTTACCCCTTCCACCCACTTCGCACGTTCCGAATAGCTGCTCTTAAGTATCATTCCGCTCGGAGGTTATGTTTTAAAGATTTATCTTATCACACATATTGTAATTTGTTTTCATGATTTTATTATTAATTGTTGTGTTTGTGCAAAAATATTGTTACCAAATTGTTTATAAATTGGTAAAAAAATTTGTTTATCCATAAGTACGTTACCATATCCATTAGTTACAACATTCATAATATTTAATGTTTTTATTTTTGAATTAGTAAGTGCCCTATGGTTTCGACGCAGTTTCTTTAATATATTAAACAAACAAAAGGTACTTGAAAAAGCAAAGATTTTGTAGTAGACATATTACAATGGAAGAATCACAATTCTAGCGAGTTATATCGTAGCGAAGTAGAGTTGTAAAATGACCTGCATTTATTATTATATTTTGCTATATTTCAACATAACATTAGTCCAACGTTAACGTATGTATGGACACTATATCTGATTAGAAAACTTAAATTCTGTAAAAAAAACTTGTATATGTAAGAAAACAATCACGTATTTTCTTCCGAAGGTAATTTAACTCGTTACCCACTGACATCGAATATATAAAAAAGAGAGAATATATTGCAGTAATTGAGGCAGTCGAGCAAGCGGCCAACCTGATGGTAATTGGCAACCGCCGCACATAGACTGGCTGTCGGCCGGTCTGGAAGCCACTACACATTTTTTCCAAATTCCATTAAATTCATGTTATCCATTGGACGAAAGTTGTTGTCATTTTTGTCAATTAGCGAAGTATTCTTAAGTTGAAAGAAAAAATAATAAAACTGTAATGAAATTATTTCAAATAATCTTTGGTAAGTGTTCCCGTGCATGCGAAGAAGTAAAACAACACGATGTTTAGATGTTCGTACGCGATGTTCAAAATCTTTGTGGTATTATTAGGTAAAATACGATATCAGATAACTTGGATTTTGAAAAATTTTACTACCTAAATGTTATTCGAGATAAAAGGGAGCCTTGCTTACTTAGTGTTGTCGTAGGGTGTACGACATATACATAATAATTTCTCCTTTTTTACAGATCTTTTGTTAGGGCGGGGCGTAGACGGCGCAGCTGTTCCGCGTCGCTTGCCTCCCCGTACTTCCTCTTGTTTAGTACGTTCTGCTCGTGTGCGTAATGCTAGCTCGGCAGACAACTCCTTCTATAACACGATAAATAAAAGTCAGGAAGTCGACATTATTTCGAATAAAATAGGTATTGAAAATATTAATCAACCTGGATTTCAACACCGAGCTCCTTTTCAAGAAGACCTCGTTTTTTGATGATGTCCTTTTTAAGCATCTCCTTGTGTTTAAAGA
>OY292517.1:7932707-7965165 GCA_958496365.1 Subacronicta megacephala | reverse complement strand
GACCAGCCATTACAACGTGTAATTTTCCATCAGGCATCTGAATTAGTTGTTGGCCCGCCAGCAAGCCTCTTACAGTGATTTTTCCATCAGGTGCTCGAATTATTTGAACCTTTTGTGGGCCATCTTTTTGTGGGTTTGCATTGGATTTAGAAGAAACTCCATCGCCTTGTGCCGATTTTGGCGGTCCAGCAATAGGTTGACTGATAACTCTAGTTGAACCATCTGCACCTTTGGTCATGATAATCCTTCTAGTGCCAATAACTGTTTTCTGGCCAGTGGGAGTAGTCGCATTGGTAGTCAATAAAGATGTAAGTGTACTTTTGCCAGAGTTTTGGTTTGGTGTAGACTTCGCCTTTTCTGTAACAACAAAGTTCTTTGTTATGCCCATTTTCAAATGAATTTTTACATTGCGAAAAGTGACCTATTCAACGACGTTACGACGTGACGACTCTTAAGGTCGCTGCAGATCTGACGGAAGATCGCATCTTTCGTCACGAATTTTAACTTTTAGGTACATAGACTGCTTGTGGTATACTTTACAGAAGCCACAACAAATATACAGCCTATGACCACAACAACATACACCAATTACAGTTGATGACGTCGATTTATAATCTCTGGAACATCCAGTCGGATTTGAAAAAATATTTCTGCATTTGATAGCCAACTCTTGAGCAAGGTTATGTAGGCTATTAAAACATGCTACTACCCTTAGAAGCGGGGCAAAGTGGTTCAAACCGCGGGGCACAGATAGTTCAATAATTTTATAAGTATGAATTTGATTGTGCGTAGTGTTTTAGAAAGAAGTATTTTCTTAGTAAAAGTAAATAAAAAGTACTACTTATGCTATGAAAATACCTACAGATTACAAACTCGTGTGTATTAATATGCCACTTTCTCTCCTTCGTATAGTTCTATTTATATCGCTAAAAGTGTAAGCAGTTAATAAGGATCAATAAAATTTGTCACTTTCATGGATGTAGTGAAAATGAGTATGTATTGCGAAGAAAATACCTTGCGACATTTCCAAAGCCCTTTTCTGTTGATGAGCAGCTCTCTGTTCTCGTAACTGCTGCTCCATTTTATCCTTGAGGTCCGCTGCATTGGCCGGTGGGGCGACATTTCGCTGCGGTAGCTTGCCAGTGGAAGTGCGGGTTACTGGCGTTGCGCGCTCTGTGCGCTCACCGTATTGACGGACTTCCCACAGTTCCAGTTTATCTTCATCGACCCATTCTTCAGAAACCTTTAAAAAATACATAGGTGACATTGAAAACATACGACGAATCGAAATGAGAGGTTGAGTACTCGAAACCTTATATACCTAGTTATTTTTATTTTTATTTGTTAAAATTAGTTCTATAATTTACCTGAGGTTCTGTATTTTGTGGTGATTCAGCGCGCTTCCGTTTTCTTAACCCACTACGAATTGACGTTACTTCACGAACTGTTTTAGGTAATTCTAGTGGTATTACTACCCGTCGGCGAAGATATTGCGTCCGCTCGGAAAATTGTCCAATATGTCGATGTTTTAATAACTCTAGAGATACTATTTCTGTATCAGTAGTCAGCTGATGTTTACCGTCAGCAGATGCGGGTTTGGCTGCCATGTCGTCCCAACGCAGACATGCCCACATGATACGGAGTTGTAAAGCGGCACTTGCTAACCACTGCAGATTGACAGTACGGTACAGCCAACATGTTTTGAATAATGGTCGAGGGCAAGGATACGGCCACACTGCCTGATTAGGCTTTGCGTTGTGACTGAACCCAGTTACACTATTATGCCCAGCTTGCCTACAAAGCTTACGCAATTCATGATGTGGTAAAACCATAATAGTTTTAGCTTTGCTTCTAGTATGGAATGTTGAAC
The DNA here is from genome assembly GCA_958496365.1 of Subacronicta megacephala. NCBI lineage: Eukaryota > Metazoa > Arthropoda > Insecta > Lepidoptera > Noctuidae > Subacronicta > Subacronicta megacephala. The sequence continues at coordinate 7,963,295 of OY292517.1, read as the reverse complement.
AAAGAGGATACTTTACGGGCGTTCTTTTCTTTTTCTTTTCTACTGCTGACGTTTGAACTCGTTTTAGATATACTTTACCAGAAGGATTTTCGGTGGAATATACTCTTACAACACTGCCTTCAGTTTTCTCTTCTTTAATAGATCTATCTTCTCTTTTATAAATCTTTGCAGGACCGAATCTCCTATTAACCATTGCGCGATACTTTACTTTGTCATTAGACTTAGTTGATGTAACCGAACATTTGTAAGAAGAATCCTTTACGTCCTGACTATTTCCTGCAGTTGGTGTAATAGGAGATGCTTTGGATGCTCTCCCTCTTGTTATTTTAAGTTTAGGGATCGGTGGACGCTCTTTACTGTCATTGCATACACTATTATCATTCTGTTGCAGTTCAGATGATTCACCGTCGGTTAATTCTTTAAGTGGACCTATTTCAACTTCATTATCTTCATTATTGTTGGATGTTATATCAATATCCATTTCATTTCCGATGGCGGGTACAGCGGATTCTTCAAGTGTACTCTCAGATTTAACTACACATGAATCATCTAGGTAATCCTTTTCGACTTTGTAATTGGCATCATCACTGTCATCACCACTTAATTTTCTTTTAACATAGCAATCTGAACTTTTGTTGTCACATTCCTGGGCACATGCAACTGCCGATAATAAATCAGTCAAAATATTTTCGTTTGAATTTGTACAAGACGAACTTTTTCCTAATAAATATTGTTCCAATATTGACATCTTAGTATTTTCTTTAGAATTTCCAAGTAGATTACTAGAGCTTTCTACTCCACCTTTTAATAAAGTCACTAGTTCATTTAAAAGATTTCCTTTTCTAATGCACAGAGGCGAATAACAAATAATTTTAATTCCCGATGTTTGTAAAATATTTGATGTATCAGTTTTGTTACAGCACTGTGAGTAACATTGGTATCTTTTTGTTAAAAGAGATATTTTTTGGTACTCATCTCTGAGTACTTCTAGGTTTTTGGTACTACACGTGGCTTTTTGTTTGTTTCCATTGCTTGTACCACAAATACTCGACATGTCAGGTTCCGGATCATCGTTTTCGACATCAATATTCCTGTCATCTTCGCTTTTAACTTCAACATCTTCTTTTTTCACATTAGCTAACAAATTGGCTAACTTTTTTTCTTCCATAAATTTTAAGTATGTGCGTCGAGCTAAAAAGTCATCTAATTTAGATTTTCTCGCTATCTTAGGGTAATATCGTCTAGTTGAAGAGCTTAATGCCTTTTCTACATCAATTTCTTCAAAACCATCATAATCCTTATCAACTTGTAAATTGCGCATCGAAGGAGGTACTGGAAATAAATTTAAACTTTTAGAAAAATCTAATCTTTTATAACTATAGTAACAACTTAGACACCGCCTAATGAATTATTATTAAGATACATATACAAGTGAGATTTTTATAAACATCTCTTTAAAAGACAACTTCCGAAACCAATATAGGTCGGAAGAGTTTTCTATAAAAAAACAATCTCAAGCATATAAATTGCATATATTGTAGATTTAAATACAAAAAAGAAATTATAAGTATAGGTTAGGTTTGCCGTGGATATACTTATCAAAAAGTACCCTGCTTAAAAGCGAAATGCCAATCACTGAATGAATGCTATAAGACCTACCTATCATCAACGCATATATTATCCCACTGCTGGGCGGGGTCTCCTATCAGAACGAGAGGGATTAAGTTAGAAATTTGCCCAATAAGTTCCTTGGTTGTATGTAAATAAAAAATATACAATGAAAATACAATAATTAATCAAAGTAATACGCACATTTTTCCATCACATCTTTATTCTCTCCTTCGTTAGAAATAAGATAATCGTATGTCTTTGGTTCCACAGCTAAGACTTTTATGGTACTTCCTTCTCTAACTCTCACTGCTATCTTAGCGGGCCCATTCATAAGGCAGGTTTTTATAGTACTATGTTTTTTATATTTTCTGGTAGATGAATTCCATAACCATCCCCATTGTCCATGAATCCTGTATTCTTCTCCTTTTTGTTTCCATGCCTTAAAACAATTACATTACAATCAAAGGAATAGACTGTGGAGCAATTCTTCAATAAAATGTTAAATCGTTAATCGAGAATGATTAAATCGTATGGTCTAGTAAACCCTACAATATAATCATTCTCAAGGTGTACATTATACCGATCACAGAATGATGATAGTGAGATGTATGTTAATGAATATAAAGTCTATAAAGGGGATTATACTTGATGATAAACAAATATCATGAATAAAATCAAAACATTACAGTTGCTTAATATGGAAAAATATTTTTTGAAATGTTTGTGTTTATTGTTGAAATCATGTCTTCTGCCGTAAAAAGACTAAAGAGGTAAGATGTCAAGTCTGTAAACATGGCAGTCTCAAAATAAAATGACATTTAATGAAAAAGAAATAATCTGTCATTCGCTCTGTGTTTACGCGCAAGTGAATGTGTTGTGTTGCGATATTCGAGTTTTCGGTGATTTATCTAACGACTTTGGCTACTTCACGGAGTCTGAAGAATCTTGCTTTCACGAACTACCACAGTGCGAAAACGGACTTTGTATCTGCTACTTTGATTATCTACGACTTGTGACTTCGGAACCCAGAAAATATTTCACACCTAGCACACTTCTTAGATTATATTCTATTCGAATGGTTTATGAGGACGAATGACTAATATCAATGTGAATTACCTAATAAAAGAGAATGAATACCTAAAAAATGTTTTGTTTTCTGTATTGAAAAGTAAACTATAACCACATTATAGTTTATCTGGCGTTCATAAACCTATCCAGTACCCTTACTTACCCACTAAAAACTAGGTTGGTATCTGCATGGCATGTGATATTTTTAGGAACAAATAATTATTTCTCATAATATTTTTACAATAATTTTCATTTGCTACCAAGTTAAGCAAGTATTATTTGGTTGACACCTGATTAGTAAAAATAGTTGTTGTATTAGTACACCTCTGCCTAACCCTTCCGGGACTACAGGCGTGATGGTATGTTTTATGACATCTATTTCAAGAGTTAACTGTTAGGCATCTCAACATCCATCCACCATCAAAATTACTGGCAGTGCTCTAAAAATTTTCCATTCCTATCTAAAAAACAGGTCACAATTAGTTAGAACGGATAATGATCATCAAAGTGGCACATTACCTATCAAGTGTGGAATTCCCCAGGGATCAATTCTGGGGCCCCTTCTCTTTTTGATCTACATAAATAATATTCAGGAAATTGAACTACATGGCCATCTTACTCTATACGCAGATGACACATGCTTATTTTATTTCGGACCTTCCATTCATGATTTAGTTTCCCAGGCTCAAGACGATTTAAACACCCTTTTCTCATGGTTTCAATATAACTTATTAACTATTAATATTTCTAAAACGTGCTATATCTTGTTTAAAGCAAAAAATAAAATAAAACCTCCGCATAATCCATTAATTATTAATAATATACCCTTACAGCAAAAATCTTGTGAAACATATCTTGGCTTAAGAATGGATAGTTCTCTTTCATGGACTGTTCACTTGGATCATATAAAAACAAAGCTTACGTCATTACTTGGATCCCTCCGAAACATAGTTCGATGTATTCCACATAGATTGCGCCACACCATCTATAACGCCTTAGTAAAACCTCACCTATTATATCTGGTTGAAATATGGGGCAGCGCGGCCAAGACGAAGCTAGCAAGTCTCCAAGTTGCACAAAACAAATTAATAAAAATGATATTTAACTACCCATATTTAACGTCGACAAGCAAAATTTATGAAGAAACCAAAATAATGAACATTAGACAGTTATATATCTACAGTACATGTATTTTTATTCGTAAGGCACTCAACAAAAGTATACAGACTAATTTATCGTTTACTAAAGTGAAACAAATAACCCAACGTAGCAGCCGCCGAGCTAGTTTTTTGATTTTGCCGAAGATGCGAACTAAGTTTGGCAAAAAAAAATTAACATTTGAAGGAGCACAATTGTACAACAAAATACCCTCATGTATTAAAAGATTACATTCATTCAAAGCATTCAAAACCCTATTAGCGGAATATTTGATCACAAATAATACCCTTCCTAAAATCTGAGTGCATTGGATGGGTGTACCTAATATCATAGTTAACCTGTCAAGCGGCAGATTGTAGACACAATGCAAAATCTATTGTTATGTGCTCAAAAGAGGAACTGTACCGCTTGCCAGGTTAATAGCTACTGTGACGCCTGTGACGAACTTTAATTATAATTTATTCTAAGCATTGTTCTCATGTAAGTGACTTTGTGTCTTCTTTGAGAATAAATATCTTTAAACCTAACATTACCAGATTGATAATTGCAAAATAATAACCCAACCTTAGATTCGACCCCATATATCTTGAATATGCAACTGTCTATTAAACTGAAACGAAGACAGCTTAAAGTTGCTACTATAGTGTAACGAATGACACTCATTTGGAACTTGTAACAGTTCATACATTTTGGGCCCAGCGATGTATGGGAGATGGTCGATGTCCTTTAAATGATTGTTCTTCTTTCTTATATATAAAAATCAATCGCCGTTCGTTAGTCTCGCCTAAACACAAAAAAGGCTTGACCGATTAGAATAATTCGGTATATGTTTTATTTCCCGTAGTACAGGGGTGGTGTAAGAAGAAAAATAATAGGGAAAATCTTGAAAGAACACTTAATAAGAGAATAAATAATATTTGTATAAAAATCGTCTACATGATGCGTTAAAAAAAAGTCTGTCATTTTTCATCTTTTTATTTTTAAAAGATGGCATGGCAGAAAGTGTTTAAATACTGTTTGGTGAATTTAGGGGCAGTTTATTTTTAATACGTCCTCCTTTCTTCTATATATAATTATTTACAAACCAGCGGCGTTGTTCGTTCTAGCAACAAAACGAAATAGTGTCCTACCTATATCTCAAGGTGCTTCAATAATGGGAATCTTTCAGGGTGTACCTAACCCAATTTAAGGCAAAACGAAAGTTTGCCGGGTCAACTAGTAATAAATAAAAATATTAATAATAATCTTATACAAATCTATATAAAAATGAATCACCGAAATACATAACATAACTTCCGAACGACTACACCGAACTGGATAATTCTTTTTTTTTTGTGTTCTTTATTGTTGGACAAAGTTTTTATAAAACAAGATTTTAAATAATCGTATAAAATCTTTGTTTATCTCATATTTATGGAGTTACGAATTTCGCCAGGTCAACTAGTATCTTAACAACCAACGAATTGACAAAAAAATATGGCGGTCTCGAAGCACATGACGTTCAAACATCAGGGCGTGATGTGCGCTCCGCCGCGTGCCATTTCACAATATAAGTTTCACTTCGATAGATAATAATCTACCGAAAAATAATGCGTTAAATTGTAAGCAGCGCATTGGGGTTCACAATCTATCGAGAGTTTACAATCTCGCGAGATAGATAATCTATCGATTTTTACAATTTTATGGTGACATACAATTTAAGCAAAGTAATAACAAGCATAAAATGATACTGTATTTTTAAGAATACTATAGATAGTTTAGAAGTTACGAGTGAACAGATGAAGATACATAGATCGACAGGTTCTGGAACAAAGTTCTCAAGTTCTATTTGGAAATATAATTAATATTAAGCTACATGAAAATTATATAAAAATACGTTAAATACGTGGTAATATGTGAAATAATAAGTTACGCACTGCAACTAGATCATTATGATTTCGTTCTTGGCACCCATGAATAAATACTATAATTCGAACCCAGAATATACTTGTAAAAGATGAATTTACAAGTATATTCTGAACGACTGCCTCGTTGGTCTATTGGTCCCAATCGCGACTGCTACGCTAGAGGTCTTGGGTTCGATCCCCAGGTCGAGCAAAGTGTTATTGAGTTTTTCTATGAAATTCTCAGTAGCAGCTCGGAGTCTGGATTTGTGCCCGGTGAATGGCAATAGGCTCGCCCCCTATTACATGGGACCCAAACATACCGGCGAACTGTGGGTGTACATTAAGTGCACCTCTGCCTAACCCTTCGGGAAATACAGGCGTGATGGTATGTATGTATGATGGTATGTAAGATGAATTTCGGGATACGAAATCTGGATTGTAACGAGTTTATATACTTGTATACTTTAATTTTGAGTGTATTCAATTTTGAGGTATAAAATTACCCAGAACTTGACTTAATAAAAATATGTTTTAGTGTTTTACCTGATGGCGAAGCCCAAGCGAATATTTAACAAAATTGAAAGCTGTACGGTATCTTTCTTCTTCCTCGTCTCTTTCCTTTTTCTCTCTTTTGTCTAGTTTCTTTCTTTCTTCTCTCTCAGTTGCAGTCATGCGGGTTAACCTCACGTGACCTAGTTGTTCATGCCATGCTGGTACCCAAACAACACTTTTAATACATGCCTGTAACATTAACATTTTAATTAGTTAAGATACATTACCTATTAATTTAATTTAATATTTTTCGTAGAGTAATTACTTACCTGAAGTACACACAAGGCCCTAGCAAAATCACGTGGAGCTTGGCAAAGTTGCACAGCTTGCACCCAGGGCTTTCTCAAAAGAGACCAGTTAGGGTGCATGAATTGTAATACTATATTTGATTCTAATTGTAATAGCGTCTGTCTAAGAGTGGCCTCCAGTAGTGGTTTTGTAGCTGCAAAACATGATAAATACTTAGTTATTTCTTTATAGGTAATTGTAAATTAATTTATTCAAATATTGTTTATAGTTACCATTAAGTAAGCCAACCCATTTGAATTCTTGTGCTGAAGACAGAGAAAACTTATGCGACATATATCTTTTTTTGTCGCGTTCTTCATTTCTCTGTGGCTTGTTTAAAGCTAATGGATTGGTTGAGTACTGGTTAACGTAATTTTTAAAACTGTTCTCATTGCCTAATTTAAACAGGTAAGTTCCATTTGAGATTTGATTGGACTTTAGCCTTGTCAATCTTTCCGGTACTGTAATGAAAACCGTAAATAAATACCATTCGTGTATTTTATTATAAATTATAATATTTTAAGCGGCGGTAGCCTAATGGCTAGGGTGTCGGACTTGCGACCATGTGGTTGCCGGTTTCGAACTCCACCCGTTGAACTACCGACGTGAACCCACTCGTAATACAAGCATTTAGCTTAGCACGAGGGGTTAACAAGAATACTAGTTATGTGTGGTCCACATTGCTAGTAAGCTTTTTCAAAAAAAATATATATATATATATATATATGTATATACAGGGTGGAATCCCGACATCGACGCACAAATGTCGCCGTCGTGAGAAGTTCATACCGAATGCCTTGTATACAATCACGAAAGTATTAACTTCGGTAATGATTGGTTATATAAATTCCCAGAATCATGTACTAAATTCATGGTAAGTGGCTGTCCATTAATCACGTGAGGCTCGAAAGGGGAGGGGGGGGGGGAGTTGTGCATAAAAAATCACGATATATCACGTGTATTTATTTTTTCGGCATATGTGCCGCAAATTTAAAAAAAAAAAAATTGTAGGAAAAAAAAATACACGTGATATAAGGGGTAGGGGGTGGGGGCAATCTTAAATCTCACCATGTATCACCAAGGGGGAGGGGGGGTTAAAAATGCCAAAGAAAACATCACGTGATTAATGGACGGCCCCTAAGCAGTTGTGCGTCGATGGCCCTTCCATCCTACATAGCTTGAAGTATACAGGTTATGATGAAGTTTTTCTTTTAATTCAAGATAAAGGATTATAAACCCTGTAAATCTAGAATTATTTGATAAACGTACAAAATGCAAATATCATATCTAATAACATAACTATTGTCTGGACTTTAAAAGAAACTTGATTCTCTGAGTTTTTTTCGGCATTTCTTGTCATAGGTCGTCAGATAAGAAATGCCATCTTGTTTAAAAAAATATATGTAAAACATTTACTTGTTAAAGTCCACCCGTGACCATGGATGCTGTAAAGGATCCGAAACGTCGGGAATTAAATAATATCAATATAACTCGATAAAATCCGTAAAAAGTAGTTTTATTTCAATGGTAAAAGTGTCTTTAAAAGATCTTATAACAGAATAAAAATATCATTTCATTTCATTTCAATGATTCGAAATATAATATGAAAAATATATCTTACTGAAAATATACTAACATAAACATACCATCACGCCTGTATTTCCCGAAGAGTAAGGCAGAGGTGTACTACTATACACTTACACTTCGCCGGTATGTTTACACTTGTGTAATAGGGGGCAAGCCTATTGCCATTAACCAGGCACAAATCCTGACTCACATCTGCTATTGAGAATTTCATAGAAAAACCCAATAACACTCGACCTGGGGATCGAACCCAGGACCGTAGCAGTCGCGCTTAGGACCGCTAGACAAATGAGAATGTCAACTATAGGTCTCCACCTGTAGAGGTGGAGAACCTATAGTTGGCTAGTAATACAGTTCAGGCAATACAGGCCTGATGGTATATTAACTTTATGTTTTTACAATGGCACAGATGAGTTTGAACAAAATATTCCAAAATGTTACTATACCTTCTTCATGTTTTTTCTGAAGAGGCAGTTTTGTTCTGTTAGCTGCACTGCCTCTATTTTTTTTTCCATCGTCTTCAACCGTGTGATCATTATCTTCATGTGCTGTATCTTCACTGACCACCGTAACTTCGTTTACCACATCTCCATCGCCAACTAGTGATGATAAAGTTTCAATTTTTTCATCATCTATTTTCAACTCTGTATTATGGTTGTGCTGTTTTTGCTGCTCTTTCACTTTTCGCTGTTTAACTATATTAGAGTTTTCTACTTCCAAATATGACTTTCGATTTCCTTTGACTTGATTTGTTAGGCGTTCCGTAATGTCCATTTGTCTTAAGATTTCATGTTTCATTTCTAACAGTTCTCGAACTAGTGGTGCTTCCATTTCATTTGAATCCAAAACATTCGACAGTTCTTCAAATTGTTGAGATGATGAATAGTACCACACATCACCATTTTCTGCTTCACTAAAAGTTTTACAATAATCTTATTAAATAAGGATTATCCTATAAATCTCGGAATTGACTTGTATGAAACACACATTGATGTTTGTGACCAGCGCTATCATATTGAGTACTTATAATCTCGACGGGGACTTCCTCATAAAACCGATTACTAGAAAACTGGTTAGAGAATAATCGGGCTGTGATCTCAGTTTAGTTACCCGACCGATGGGTAAGTAGGTTACTAAAGTAGGTACCTACTCATTTAATACTTTTATTCCCGAAAGATTTCCGATATATCCCTAGTTATCCCAGTATTTTGATTACTCCAAAAGGACTTAACTAACTTTGGTACAAAATTGTTAGAAAAACATTTTTGAGTTAATCCCCTGAAAGAAACCAAACATACCATGACGCCTATATTCCCCGAAGGGTTAGGCAGAGGTGTACTAATGTACACCCACACTTCGCCGGTATGTTTAGGTCCCATGTAATAGGAGGCGAGCCTATTGCCATTAACCGGGCACAAATCCAGACGCCGAGCTGCTACTGAGATGTCATGGCAAACCCAATAACACTTTGCTCGATCTGGGGATCGAACCCAAGACCTCTAGCGTAGCAGTCGCGCTTAAGACCACTAGACTAATAAGGCAGGCCCCTGAAACCAATCCGGCAAAAATTGTTAAAGGTTAAAGGTAGTAAAGAATATGCAATGTTGTTGTTTTTTTTTTATGATACCTGCCTTGCTTTATCGGAGAGTTATAGACTAGATAGGCCGTGTACGTTGGCAAAGTCATAGTACATTAAATTGTGAAACCAAAAACATAATAGTGCTTATTTTAAGTTCTCGGTTCGATGATAGACAAAAAGGCCACTACGATGTCTTTGATCTAAATCTGATATTAGGGCATTAACATCGTGTCATGTGAGCGACCTTGATAAAATAATTTCGCCTTGGGAGTAAAAGTCAATTTTTATTTTAGTTTTTCGCTAATTGTTCGTCTCTACCACATTCTGGGATCATTATTAATAAGAATAGGGTAGTTGACTGGTGTTGAATTTATTGAAACTATAAAAAAAACAGGCCGATCGTAAAATAAAATTAAATAATAATAAAAGAATGTAAGACGACTGGAAAAAAATATATACCCAAATCGACTACTACAGTTCTAAGATATAAAGGGTTATAGTTTTTGGTGGAGATTGAGAGGGGATGCTCTGTCCGTAATGGCAAAAGTGTGTTAGTATAGAAATTGTATGGCATAGTAGATTGTGACGTCACAAGCCGGTATAGTATGTTCTCCGTCTAGCAGAATGAAAATGTATAACTTCCTTATATTTGAAACAATTTTAATTTTGTCTTTGTTTTTCAGCCCTATTTATGTTCAACTTTTTATGGGATTATAACATACCATCACGCCTGTATTCCCCGAAGGGTTAGGCAGAGGTAATGAACACCCACACTTCACCGGTATGTAATAGGGGGCGAGTTTATTGCCATTAACCTTAGCATTTACATTAACGCTAAGAACTACTAATGAGGCAGTCAAAAAGAAAGAAAAAAGTGTATGGGATCATAAAAAAATATTTGTCTACTAGCCTATTGCAACATCAGCTAATTCACAACTCAATTCAACAGAATTGAATTTAACATATAAATGAAATTAAACAACTTATGTTACTTATAATAAATTTTGGGGATACTTACACAAATATACGACGTGCTATAAACCAATACTTTCTTCCATGTCTGTCAAAGCCCAAGTGTTCATGTCGACACATTAAACCTTGTTTCTCAGCATCTGGAAGGCAATCTGTCACTCCCATTGTTTTATGCTGCTTACAAAGAGCACACTGCCAGTCTTCAGATGGTACATCGCCTAATGGCGGATCAACACATTCTAGGTGAAAAACTGCTGGACAAGTCTCGCAGCATAGTAGATCCCCAAGACGATGGCAGACTCGACAATGATCGTCATAGTGTATAGGAACTGTGAATAGAAAAAAGATTTGAAAATGTGATTGTGGGCACAGAAAGAAACACAGGTCACACATCTAGAAACATTTTTTTTTTAAATTAGGTATGTACTGACTCAATTATGATATATAAGTAATGACTATGACAAAAGCCTACTACACTTTAATAATCCTATTGGTACACAAGCAGTTATAAGTATAGGGGATGTAAATAATCCTGAAGGTGCTGGCTGTGTAGTGTTTACCTTGCCTACAAGGCAAGGTAAACACTACACAGCCAATATTATTAAATACTAATACTATTCATATTAAGGCAGATTTTCCCTCTTTGGGTGAAATTTTTTGTAATAGATATATATTACAAGAGAATGCTGTGTTATGGACATTTAAGATATAATAAACCTTTAACAAACTAGCAATTTTGAAAATTCTTATATATTAAATGCCTGAATTATATTATTATAAGGATATATCTCTATTATTTAAATTTATTCTGATGGAATTAATTAAGAGAAGTGATGCAATATCTAACTTTTTACTAAGACAGTAACTGCTCTAATTCTGATAATAAAGTATGATATTAAATTTTTCTCTCAGACATTTACCATGCAAATAGATGAACTAAAAATGCTAATATTGTCAAACAAAGGTATCTTATAGCTGTAAGTACTGACTTATCACAAGCATACAATAACACAAAATAAGGGTCTAAAGAATCAAGTTACCTTCACTTAGCAAATCATCACGAACAGGATTTGTAATCAAAAATTGATTGCACAAAAATTGAAGAACAGCCAGCCGATCTTCCACTGATGTAAATGGATATTCACAAGAATTTAAAATTCTGACCACATTTTGGTCAAATGATTTGTCACTTTCTATGTAAATTCTAAGGACTTCAGGCCATGTCATGACATCTAGTAAAAACAAAGTAATATTAACACTGTCTTTATGGTCCAGTGGACCGAAATGAGTTTGTTGAGCATCCTCTTCTCTTAACAGAGCTTTAAGTAACATCATATGTACTTCAACCAGAAGATTGCTCTGATCCTCACAGCTTATTGCTGCACATAGATCTTCTATGCGAAATGGTGATAATCTCACCAGATGTCTGAAATGCCGTAGCACTTCATAAACACCAACCACTTGTAAAATTAAATTCTGTGGAATTAACAAGTCATCTGATGAAGGTGGAAGGTCCAAAGGTGGAATTTGTCGTTCTTGTTGAAGCCATAAAGGATCTGGACTAGGGGGTCTCAGTAAATTATTATTGACTTTGCGAGGTGTGCCACTAGTAGTGCTGTAACTGCTTACAGAAAAGTCACTATCGCTGGCGGCACCGTCACCTACGCTTCCTTCAGAGCTTTCACTAGGACGATCTTCTTCAGGTTCAGATCTATCACTATATTCATCGCCAAAATCAGAGCCGTAATGATACTCCGACTCATGGTAATCCGCTGCGTGTGGGTTGTATCCTCTTCGTGAATAAGAACCAGATATTCCACCTCTTTTATTTTTATGAGTTTTCCCACCTCTTTGCTTTCGGGCACTTCGTTTACTTATATCGCTTCCTTGTGGTGACGATGCTCTAGATGCTGATGGTGTACTAACCAAAGAAGCTGACCCCGCATTTTGTTGGTTAAGTAAATATTTAGGTTTTTTCAATAAATGATATTGAAATTTCCTACTTTTCTCGAAACTCCCCGATTTTGGTGGCCTCCCGCGTTTCTTTGCCCCCCTTCCCGACATCATTAAAAACAACTGTCAATTGTATACAGTCTCGCACGTGTAACGTAAAAACATAGTCTTGTTTACAAAAACAAAAAGATGGTATTGCATTTTAGTTCATCCTAAATCCAACGCACTCATGATCCCAGCCGTTGGAATGCTTCACATCAAACTAACGTCTCATGACAATTCTATACACAATATTCACACTTTCTTCTTAGCAAATAACTACAAAGTCAATAAACTCACTGATTCGAAAAGATTCTGAATTTTTTGGAAAGAAGGCACCGAAAACGTAATGAATGACGCGAAATGAGAGTACATGCAATATTCTCAAACGCTTAATGCTCGCTTCCTATTGGCTGATTATCAGTCCGCCATGTCGTTTTCTTAACTTAATGTATCAAATTTAGGGAATGACTTATTAATTAAAATATTAAATATTAACTAATACACAAGCAGTAATTAATGTAGAAAATATAACAGGTGGGGGCTATATTACGGTTTATATTATCGTAAGGTATCACTGAAATAAGTGGTAGTTGCCGCACAGAACACATCGGCAGCCATTTTCTTTCTTTCAAACGATACGATACGACAATATCAGTTGATATCCTTTTACCAATAATTTCGAAAACAATGCTTTTGCACTATTTAAAATTATATAAAAATATTTACGTCAAGAAATTAAGGTATAAATGTTGTATCAAATCGTTTGACTGTAAAATATAGTTACAGGATATAGTCAAATGGAGAATTTAATTGTCTTTGGTTTCTTTGGTGTTCCATTGATTTTTTACGATTCTTTTTCCGCCGGGTAACAATGTTGTAAGATAGAAAATTTAATAGATTTTGCAAAAAAAAAAATACAAATATTTTTACTTTCGCTGATAGCAACGACTGCATTTTGTCTCATTTTATCTATTCATACATAACTATATAAATATAGTAAGTCGTATCGATTACACGATTTATAACAGTTTATAACTCATGAATAGACGGTTTTCTATGATCTTTGATTTGATAACTTATTCATAATTGTAAAATTAAAAAATGTTATCGTCGAAGATTTTGGTGTAAAGGAGGTGATGCGGACACAGTTTTAGAAGATTTAAAATATTTGAAGCAAAATCCACTCTATTGGCCTTGACCTCAATCCCTCTATGTGATATCTGTTTTACCGTTTTACCCGATACTCCTGGCAGACAACTGACCTTACAAAATTCAATGCTACCGCATCAATTTAATTGACATCAAAATTGTTGTAAAAAGCTGTCTTCACCTGCTAGGGTCCCCAATCTTCGACGAATCTTTTCCCACATGAATAATAATAATATGTATATACATTCTGCAGCAGAAGCAGCAGCAGAATGTGTATATACATTCTGCTTTTACCATTATTCCACATTGCTGTTTTGGACCTAGATTCACTTACTCCCTCCGTTGTTTATATTAGTGGATGCACTTAAAAAGTAGATGAAAGTATACGAAACCTTAATATTAAATGTGACTCTGGATGACCGAGCCTGCTGATCAAGCCACACTTCCCATTCGTTTGGGGGGCTCGCCATCCGTAAAATGTCTAGTATCAGTTTACCGGCGTTCATATCCTCGGTTCACGGTACTGACTAGTTAGTCAGAGATATCTTAAGACCTTCTCTGGTTTATATTGAGGTGCCGTTTTTGCCCGATGCTATGAACGTCTGGAAAATGACTTGTCCCAATGCTGAGTTACCCTGATCTCATCTTCCCAGAGACTGTGGAACGCGCCGCTTTGCAGTTTGACGCGGAACTTTTGAACACGTCAGTCAATACTGTGGTGATCGCAGATCTGCGCTGATCTCACATTGTATAGGCTACGCATGCAATAAGAGGTCAGCGTAAACTAGATTTGTATAGCTTGATGTGTAGCCAATTAGCCATGCGTTCTATTACTTATTCTCTGCCAAGGAACTGCTTTTATATCTTATACTAGTGGGCCCGGCAACTTCGTTCTGCCATATGTTGGGTTACACTCTGGTGGATTCCCATTACTGAAGCACCTTGAGATATTTTATAGTTGCCGCCTCGACAACGGTAATTATTCATACGAGAGTTACCTTTTTTTTCGGTTCATCATCATCATCCCATATTCGTCCACTGCAGTCTGCAGGACGTAGGCCTGAGTGTAACGCATATTAAGGCGGAGCGAAGTTTGAAATTCTAGTTTAGACTGACCTCCCATTGTAAAGATTTCCGTACAATTCAAGGCCAGCCTATACTGCTTATGTATAGCTTGATGTGTAACCGTGTGTACCATTCCTAATATCATCAAATAATTAATTTATCCCTTCCCGGAGCTTACTGGAAGGAGGAACTTGTATTTGAGCTCAGACTAATTTGAGCATGAACTTTCACTCTATTAATTTATTCAAAATTCTATATTATCTAAGGTTAGAATTGGCACACAAAGCCATAAAAAAAAACATGAAAATATAAATAAAAAAAGAGGACGGATTAAAAATAACCTCCAATATTTACCAGAGTTTAAAAACACTGGCTGCCACGAACGCAGCAGAATTAAAAGTTAATCTTTAAAAAAAAAAATGAAAAATGACAGTTTCATATCACAAGTCGCGTCTATACCAATATTATTTATTCTTTTTTAATTGTTCTTTCAAGATATTCCTTATTATTTTTCGTCTTAAACCACCCCTGTATTATGACAAACAAAACACAAAAATAATTATGTTAATCGGTCAAGCCGTTTTTGCGGTTAGGCGAGACTAACGAACGGCGATTGATTTTTATACATATGGATTAATTAATTAATTAATTAATTGTATCACAAATTCTTGTGTCACAATGTTAGTTTCCATACTCCTCCGAAATGGCGTGACCAATTTTAATGAATTTTATATGCAAATTTAGTCTTTCTAAGAATCGGCTACTATCTATTATTCATACCCCTAATTAGTGATAAACGTATTCTCCACGCGGGCGAAGCCGCGGGTGGACAGCTAGTAATAACATAAAACAAATCTTAAATATTGTTAGGTATTTTCCGATTCCGGCGGAAATCGGTCACTGAGGAGGTCATTCGATTCTAGATGCCTGCTATTAGCGATGCGAGAAACAGCTCAGTGAAAAGAAAAGAGAGATATAACTCTTTCAATCAAAAGAAATGTATCATTCTTTTAGTTCTCTAACTCATTTAGCTCAAATTGAATCCTGAGTCAATGAGTTATTCAGTGAGCGAGAGATATACTTACATTCCCTATCAATACAACATGTGAGCGATCAGCGAGCTAGATATGTTAATATGCTAAAGCATTTTCTACTTTGTCTCTATAAAAATAAAGATCGATTTACAATTAAGATTAATTAAGCGAATTGTGCCGGAGAGCAAGATATGTAAATATTACAAAGCATTTTCTATTTTGTCTCCATTAAAATAAAGATCGATTTACATTGAAGATCCATTGAGCTAATTGAGACGAAGAGCTAGATATGTAAATATGATAAAGCATTTTCTACTTTGTCTCTATTGAAATAAAGATCAATTTACATTGAAGATCCATTGAGCTAATTGAGACGAAGAGCTAGATATGTAAATATGACAAAGCATTTTCTACTTTGTTCTGATAAATATAAAGATCAATTTACAATGAAGATCCATTGAGCTAAATGACCCGGAGAGCTAGATATGTAAATATGATAAATCATTTTCTACTTTGCTTCCATAAAAATAAAGATCGATTTACAATGAAGATTCATTGAGCTAATTGAGCCGGAGATATAGTCTCTCAGCGAGTGAGAGGTAGATTGGAAGCAAAGAGCTAGTTCATTTTTATCTCTCATTCGCGAGCTACCCATCGCTACCTGCTATTCAGGACACCTTCCATAGTCTTACAGAGTATGGATGTTGTTGCATGTAACCTTACCTATCTAGTCTACCCTAACTAATTTACCCATGCAAACAATAGAGTAATTTACTCTTATGAGAAAATTTAAGTTCGTTTGCCGGAACACTTTGCCGGGCAAACAAGTTATAGAATAAATTACTTACTTGTGGTAGGAAACATGTTCAATAAACTGGTCAGCTTTTTTTGCAGACTTTTTTCGGCGTTGATGTCGGTTGACGTCTTGAGTTAATTTATCCCTCAGACTAATAATAGGATTATTAGTCTGAGATTTATCCTGTGCGGATCGGAACGGCTAACTTCAGACCGGCTTAGTTATTTCTAACAAACCGTACGATCGTAAATTTACCTACTATCTCTATTCTCTTAACTAATTTTCTGTCAGATGCCCACCCCTCTACCCTCCCTTTCAGACCACCACTCTTGGAAGAATGAGATTTAGCGACTCTCCTGCGACTTTCGATATTGGAGCCTATCGACTCAAAATTTACAAAGTTGGCAACACTGCCACTTAGAGATGAAGCGTATATACTAGAACAGATCCAAAGAATAGGTATTTCACGATACTAGCTGATACCTATTCCAACTAATAAAATACTCGATCCAACTAGTATCATTGTGCCTGCACGTATAAATTTGAATTTGAACCTTATTTCAATCTAGTTAAAGGTAAATATACTCTGTCTATTAACCAACACTCAATACTAGTCAATAAAATACTCGTTACATTTTGAAATACTCGATCCACCTAGTATTACTGTGCCTACACGTACAAATTTGAATTTGAACCTTATTTCTATGAACATTAAAATGACGCGACGCGCACTCGTGTTTACCAAATTATTGGTGTGTCAATAATTTGAATTTGAACCTTATTTTTATGAGCATTAAGGTGACGCGACGCGCACTCGTGTTTACCAAATCATTCGTGTGTCAGTCATTTCAATTTGAACCTTATTTCAATCCTGATAAAAGTAAATATACTCTGTTTTTTTTGAAGCAATACTCGATACGAACCAAATACTAGGCATACTCGACGGACTTTATACACTAGGTACTTTGTAAATACTCGAGACTATACGATCCGATACAATACAGAGTATCGAGTACGGACTAGTATTTGTTGGGTAATCTTGTTGGATGCCGGCTGATTACCATTTTTTTTGTATAGATTACTATGAAAAATGAATTTTAATATACGGTACGATGTAGTAACTAGATAAATATTTAACGTCAACAGTCCTAAGCCTGTGTAAAGTATGAAGAGAAGATTCCAATTCATTACGTACTGCATCCGCAGCCGTACGCGTACTTCATACTAAGTGGAACAGGTATTTGGATCGAGTATTTATTCGGAATAGGAATAGGTACACCTAGTACGAAATTTACCTAGTACGACTCATCTCTACTGCCACTGACAAAACTTGTCACTCAATCAGTTCTAGGGACTTCAGGTACAGGTCAACCTATATCAATCCAGTTTAAGCTGAACTCGTATTGTATAGGTTTCACTCATAATAAGAGGCCAGTGTACACTGGTTTTGTATAGCTTGATGTGTAGCCGTGCGTACTTTACGCGATACCAGTAACGTATCAAAAGTATCGATACCAAATAATTATTGAAATAAAAGAATCGATATAAGTACCTGAAAGTAAATACATTCATAAAAAATTAGGTGTTACTTGTTTTGCTAAAATTCACAAAAAAGTCTAGCAGGAACGTGTCTCAAAATAGTCACTAATATCCAATAGATATTCAGAAATTGTTCCTTTATCTAATGAACTGAAAGATGCCGTGCAAAGAATGCAATAAAACAATTAAAGGCTGGTATTAATTAATCATCGGAAAACTGAATATGGTAAATAGTTTAGAAGACAAAAAAACACACAGATTGTTCATACCGTAAAGGTAACTCGTTAAAAACTCCTGAAACTGTTCAATGAAATAAAATGGTAAACATAAATATGCTCGGCAATGAGTGGAAATTCCCCGAATCATGTCTTAGGTATAGTAGTGCTGTGATAAATATTTTATTTAAAAATATCTATTATTTTTTTCTTTTCCTAAGCTAATAATTTATTAGAAATGGGAAAAAGAAAAGTATCGATATTTTATGGGATCGACACATTTGCGTATCCCTAACTGTCAGTCTTGCTCTTGTATGTATTGTACGCACGGCTACATCTCAAAGACTACTATAGTATACTAGCAACTACACAGCAAGCTATGCTCAACCATTATAGGCTGGCCTTGATTGTGCTGAAAAACTTTTACAATGGAGGTAAGTCTAAACTGGTTTTTTATAACTTGATGTGTAGCCGTGTGTACTCGGTAACTGATCTTGCTTGATCTTTTTCTTTAGTTTGTGATCGTTGTGGCAAAAAGGGATTGTGGTAAGAACTGCAAATTTATTTTTCCTGCGACATGATGTACCGCATGAAGAAAATTATTGTCCATGATAACGACATTGATGTTCCCACCTGCATGTATCCTGTAAAATATCGGACAGACTTTTATAAGGAAGAAGATAGTGAAATCAATATCAGCAACCAGGTTATGAAGTTTCTTAAGGTTCATTTCACTGAAATTCATAAATAAACTAACAATTACTTTAAAGTTTTGTAAATAAGCGTAAGATCATAATTAAAAGCACGCAGGTATCACCAATTTACCAAAATGTATCTATTGTGGTGATATTTTGTATAAAATATTGATGTTCAGACAGGAAGCCGACCAAACATTGTTGTCATAAAGGCTTGGAGAATGATAATTATTAATTGCTGAAATAAATAGATAAATTTCTTTTAATATAAAACGCTTCTCTTGAACCTGAGTAATTAACCCTCCATTTATAGACACAATCTGAAAGCTAATGATTTGGTCAGATACCAGTGAATTTTACGGGTATCAGTGAATTAAAATCAGGGTGGGAGAAACATTAACACACAAATGCTTACTATGAATGGTTGTGGAAAAGCTGATGATAAATTTAAATATATCAGAGATTTAAAGCTTTCATTAGCTTTTTCTTTTTTGAATTATTTACTTAAAAACCATATAAAACAATATTCTGATTGAATAAGTACACTTGCTTATCGTTCGTATCGTTACGTATCGTTTCTTATGTATTGTTAAAACAGCAATGTAAATAAAACTCTAAATTTTAGAGTTCGAGATTCATTCATGGCATTTGGCACCTCACAACATTTGTTGTCGATGTCCACCCAGTATAGTAGAATATGTAATTATAATTTGTTCTGGGTCTGGATGTTTGTGTTTGTTTAGAAACCAAATTGTCATTGACATTCTTGTATACATATATAGTTTTTGGTGTGCAATAAAGAATATTCTATCTATCTTTACACTACAGGAGAACATCAAAGTGCTAGCCAAAGGCCAGTGATTTTATAAATTGTATTTTTTTCTAGAATGTTTAGGCTTAACTGAGTGATGCAAATAACCCTGTTAAAACTTTTTTCATAACTCTTTAAATTTTTAGTATCTAATGATTGATCACATTACAGGGATCAATTAAAATGACGGAGTTGGAACAACGCCAAGATCAATTGTTAAAAAAATTGGATATCCTTTATGACCGAATAAAGACCATTAGCTCATATTGCAATGTCAAAAATAATCAAGATGTTATAACAAGTGACCCAAAGGAAAGTGTAAGTAAATTAATCCATATTATTGTATGGTGGCCAGCACATCAAGTTACCACAAAATGTCAAATTTTCTCAGTTGATTTTGAACTTTATCTTTAACAAATTAAGGTTTAAAATCATTTGGAGAAATTTGTCAGTTTTGTATACCTTGACCTGCTGGCGACTGTACAAGCATTTACCTGCAGTGTTAATGTAATGTGAATCTTGTTTTTCCGAAGCCTGGTGCATAACTATGTGATTGTGATGTATTAAAAAGTTGTCTAGACTTTTTTTATTAACATGAACCTGGCAACATTAGAGAGTGGAGTTTAGTATAAGTTAAGAGACAATAACCTTGGTGAAGAATGACACAGATTTTAAAATTTCAGGTTAGGTTAGTTATTAACTAGCCAACTTACACTAAAAGACACTTGCATGCAAGGCCATAATGTGCCAAATGCTAGTTCAACAAAGACATGTTTCAGATCCAATTTGTCAGGGATGAGTCCATTGATTTGTAGGGTATCTTTTATTTTTTTCAGTTACCAATACCTGAAGAAGTTGTATTGGTTCTCAGCCCAGACAGCTTACCCTGGTATCTTAACATCTTTTTAAAGGAATCTACTTTGGAATTTAATGTTTCATGGCATATTCATTCTTCAGTACCTATCGAAAAAGTGCCAAAGATTAAAAACTTCATTAAAAATCTGCAGGAATGTAAAAATAATCCTAGAATCAATTTAAGGCTGATATTTAAGTGTGGTAAGTGTAATCTTTTTCCAAGCCTTATAATTATTGAACTGCCTCATTAGTCTAGTGGTCCTAAGCGCGACTGCTGCGCTAGAAGTCCTGGGTTCGATCCCCGGGTCGAGTAAAGTGTTATTGGGTTTTTATATGAAATACCTAGTAGCAGGTCGGAGTCTGGATTTCTGCCCGGCAAATGGCAATAGGCTCCCCACCTATTACATGGGACCTAAACATACCGGCGAAATGTGGGTGTACATTAGTACACCTCTGCCTAACCCATCAGGGAATACAGGCGTGATGGTATGTTATGTTTTATAATAATTGAAAAAATCTGGGAGCATAAAGCACTGGAAAAATTACAAGTACCTGATATGTTAAATTTGATGTGAAGGAAATGTTTATATGCTTTTTTTTCACAAGCCTCAGCCATCCTACATTATTATACATGTTAAAGACCAGGTATAATTTCCTCTAAACAACTAATGAAAATTTCCCAATGGAAATATAAAGAACACTTTGTTTGGCAAGGGAATCAAACCCAGAACCTCACGAAACACAACATAGTACTTTGATTTTGTACGGCCGGTGGTCATATTAGTTTATAACATATAATCTCTTTTGCAGTTTCGGCTGATACGGAATTGAAATTGTCAACACTAGATGTCCCCATTGTGGGTAATGTGAACATATTACGATATCTTTCGTATGTTTATCCAAATGTTATTTTATACAATCCCAAAGATCATCACATTGATAACTTGCTTGACATTTGCCATATGTTAGAAAGAACGTCAGATAAGAATAAAGAAGCACTAGTTAACAAATTGTGTTCACAACATACAAACTGGATTTATGGAAATGAGTTTTCTATTGTGGATGTAGCTGCATACAATGTAATAAAGCAATGGAAGAACATCCCTAAGTATATTCCCAAAGTTTGGTTCGACAAATGCGACAAATTGTTTTCGTAAATTTATATAATGGATTGAATTATACGAATAAATGTTAAACGCAGAATTAATGACTTATTATGGAGCGTTATTTATAAAGTTGGTAAGGTGTCTTATTACCTTTTTTCTTCATTTCCTGTGTTAACTGAGTGGTTGCACTGGTAAATTACGGTCACAGAAAGCGCTCTACAGATTTTGCACACCAAAACCGCAGACGGCGGAAGTTAAAAAAGTTGCAGTAAGAAAATTTATTGGCTCACGAGATGAGAAACTGTGCTTAATAGTTAATAATTCATGATGTGTAGACACGTTGTCTCTTAAACCATTCAGTAAGATGGACAATAATAATGATCTAAAATAGGACTAGACTAAGTTTATAGTCTCAGTAGACTGCTGACATGTCGCCAGCAGGGCTGCGCTAACACGATTCTATCAAATAAGGTCGTCAAACAAGCGACACCAAGCCGCCTGTCCGTGTTGGCTGTTTCGGTATATAGAGCGTTTTAGCAGATAGTTGTAGGATTTCAAAACCACACACGACCCGACGTAAACAAGTAGAACGCAAGATCTTGCTGCAACAGCATTGAATCTTAATGTTTCTGAAGTCGGAACTGTGATTAGTATAAAGAGGATAGGAAATAAAATATTTAGGATTACAAAATAAAGTGCTTACAATTTAATAAGTTATGCTATTTATTACATACAGTATGTGAATTATTCATGTCTACAGCTATATAAAGATATTAAATTGATTTAGTCTTCAGTGATGGCACCTGCATAAATTGGTAATGAATATGCAGCTTAATTCTTCAAACACAAGTGTTTTTCATAAAATTAATAATAATATACTATCCTTTTTAAATAAAAATATTCCAATACAGTCGCCAGCACTTCAGGTTATACAAAACTGTAATTTTTTTCCAAATGATTTTAATTAAACCTTAAAATTTTGAATAATTAACTTCAAAATCAACTGAGAATAATGTACATTTTGTAGTTACTTGATGTGCTCGCCACCGTACCTACACAGTCAGTATTTGCAAGTCAGTGTGATTTGCTTGAGTTAACAATTTAATGAGGCTTCTTATTCGATGCCGCCGTCATAAAAGTTCCAATTAGAGATGTCTTAGTGAAAAACGTCATTTTATAAGTAATTGTAAAAAAACGGTTCATTTCACTAACTTCAGTAACTTATACTCAAATTTTTACATCTTAACTATTCTAATATTAAAAATGCTCAATAAAACGCACTACATAACTTTGTCTGTTCGTTTGTTACGCCTTAATCGCTGAACAGATCTCGATCAAAGGTGTTAAAAGTTTTTGACTTACAATGGTGATCGCCATTTTGAGGTATGGGTAAGCAAAAAATTACTTACAAAAATGTCGTACCTAGTTAGTATCAGAAGTTTTTCAAGATAAACGCTATCCATATTATACTGTACTGATAAAGTCAAGATAATCTTGTCTTTATAAGTCTTACTGCTATGATCCTAGAACGTGTTACAGACTAACGATTAGCGAAAAAAAAATTCTGTTTGGCGCTGAAGCAGAAACAATCCGCCAGGCATCGTTTAATGCTCGTACATACAATTTTTGAGTTGAAATTGTTATTTCGTCTTGGGAGTATAGTGAGATTACTCAAGGGAATCTGAGTGAACAAAAACAAAACAACAGATGTCTTACCCTGCGTTTCCACTGACGACAAAACATGATGCCAACATCTTTCCGACTCTATTTTACTCTCAAAGAGTGAGTGGGATAGGTAGCTTTGCAACATGTTTTGTCGTCAGTAGAAACGTGATCAATTACCTACTTTAAAACTTTGATTGCACATATCTTGAGAACCTGACAGTAAGACTATTCCCATGTCTTTTCAAGTTTATATTGATGTCTAGTTTCGATTTTAGAATTTTTATGAGGGGCCGCTAGCTACCTGACGTTATTTTTTTTAAATGGCGCCCGTTGTTTATCCTATGCTCTCCATCTTAAAACTCCAAACAAGTTGGAAAGGAGATAGATTGCCTCCGGAAGAAGGACATAGGCTTTCTATTAATTCCTTTAGGATGGAAGGCAATCCACGGGCCTATTCATTACAATAAAGGTAGCGTATTAAAATAAGGGGCTGTCCATTAATCACGTGAGGCTCGAAATGGGGGGGGAGGGGTCCATGAAAAAATCACGAAATATCACAAGAGGGGAGGGGGGGTTGTAGTAATATATCACAAATAAAAATAAAAAAAGATTCTTTGTAGGTAAAAAATACACGTGATATAGGGGGTGGGGGCAGTCTTTAACCTCACCATTTATCACCAAGGGGGAGGGGAGGTTAAAAAATGCCAAAAAACATCACGTGATTAATGGACGGCCCCTAAGTGAATGGAATAAGATACTGAATTATATGGTACTTGGATTAAATATTTCTTTCAAAGTATATTATAATTCAGCCAAATTTGATCAAAAACAGACATGCCTTTATTCATCAGATTTTAATAATTATTTTATTACACAAAAATAATTAGATACTACATCTATCAGTCAATTGCGTATAATAATTTGTAAAAATAAAAATAACATACATAATGCTAAAATACACTTTTTGCGTAGTTATTGATCCACTTACTCATAGGTTCCTATTCATTAACTTAATTATTACCTGGAAAGGAGTAACCGTTAATGATCTGTACTATACACTAATCAATACTGATTCATAAAGTAAGGCTTGAGCCAAGTTTTACAAAATTAGGTACGAAATACAGTATTACATAGATTTAAAATTTACCTACATCTAGTCCTGCTACATAACTAAGTGGCAGGCAGTGCTATGACATTCCAAAAGCTGCCCATACACAAATACAACCAAATTTTTAATTGAACGACAAAAGTTCTGTATTGGGCGATTTTTTTTTTGTTTTTCTTAAATTGTTCGATTAAAACACTTTCTAGGTACGCCAGGCTTACACATTAAGCTATACAAAACCAGTATAGGCTGACCTTGAATTGTACGGAAAACTTTTACAATGAAAGGTCAGTCTAAATTTGATTTGTATAGCTTGATGTGTCGCCGGGTGTACATGGCAGCTGTAGAAATTAAGACATTAACAATAACTTAACCACATTCGAGTATTAAAACTTTTGCTTAAAATTGTTATAGTAGATTATTTTGGTTAAAAATACGAGTATTTGGCTTAAATTAACTATTTACACCAAAATCTACGATTTCAATTCCCACTCAATTAAGTGAACTGTAGATATCTTTTTTTCCGTATACGTCATATTTTATTTAATTTTACAATATGCCTGTTATTTTAAAAATATTGAACACCAATCATTGAAAAAATTGACAAAATCTGTGCAAATTGCCAAAATTTTCGATTAACACGACTAGACGCTCCGATCTGCTACGATAACGATAAGTTTTAATAGTACTCGGTTGTGATTATGGTATAGTTGATATCGCAATTACTACTGCCACATAATGTGTTAAGACGTAGGTACAAATTGCGGAACACTTATTTGAATTTGGCGGCTAAACGAACGCCTTCAACTTAAAAAGATAGTCTCCGCTCTATGCTCCATACAAAAGTTGTTTGGTCCTATCTTGAATATTTACCTATGAAAGTCTTTGATAGTAACAATCTTAATATTAAAATACGTGTTCATTGTATGTATGTATAACCCAATTTAAATATAGGTTAAAAAGTTAACGAGCTCAAAGATTGGTAATTTTCGATAAAAACGACCTAACTTTGTTTTTGTAGAATTTCAAGATAATGTTTCAATACAGAACAATTTTGACTCCCGGGAAACCCAAAAACTATGATGAATATCCTTTTACAAAAAATATATATGCGTAATAACTATATTACAAGAGTTATCTCCAAATTACAGAACAAGAAATGTAGGCGGAAATGTTGAAAATGTATTGTTGTTTCCTCTCGGGCACGCGTTCGCATCGTGGGCGACAGAGACGGCGACAATAATGCAACATTGTCGCGTTCGCAAAGGACTATGCTCTTAAGGTCAATAAAAAACATGGTTGCATAACAAAAAACCGATGACATAATTATTATCTATGGTTGCATAACAATGACATGAGTGTGATAGTGCCTATAAAAACGCCGAAAAATACAGGACAGACAGACATGAAATATTTAGTTTGGTTCCTAGTTCCTACTCAGAAATGCGAAATTTTCAAACAAAATGATATCTTGATGAAATTTTGATAACAGAACTTTATCGTGCTACCTGTGAATATAAAGCAGTCGAGTATAGAAAAAAAGAAAAAAAAAAGAGTTGGTCATTACGCCGCCGCCCCGCCATGTTGGGAATTATATTTCGCCATTAAAAAAATAGAATCAGGTACATAAGTTTTTGTGTACTTACCTATATTATTTTAGACGTCTCATCATTTTGATGATTTGTGAAGTTGTCTTCAAAATCATAAAAATGATTAATAAATAGGAGGGGTCGTGCAATGATTCTTAAAAAGACACTGTAATAATTTTCATATGTATTAAATTAATATTTCTTTTTTTTTTGCTCGGAGGCGGAGTAAAAAGGGGTAATTACAAATTACATAATATATATTTAGTGTTGTTTGCTTAAATGCACACCCGTAAGTTGTGTCAGTTTCTCTTATATTATAAAAATAATATGATTTTATTAACTCTTTGATAGTAAACAAAACTAGCAGTCGAATAGATCGCTTATTAAATTAATCATACTAGTAAAAAATACTTATACTCGTCATTTATAAAAGACATATTCAGTAACATAAAAAAGTGGTAGATTAGAGATAAAACGTAGTATATAAAGGTATATAATCTAGGTAATTAATATATTTCAAAAAGGTCGGTTTGCCGATGATCATGTCTTCAACCGGTTTTGACGTGTCGTTTTGCGTGATAGAAAATACTTATCTTGAAAAAGGGGGGTCCGAGGGAAATTTGATCAGTATAACTGGAAGAATCACTCTCCTTTGATACTGCCGTTTTAGTCAACGGGTTTATTGGACTCGATTGATATTGTCTAACCTATTATGGTTAGACATTTGTTTTTTTATTTCATTTATAAATTTACGCACGCTAAGCATTTTAAAAGTCCTGCCCGCGGTGGAATTTTTCTTTCACAACATCTGTAACTTTAACTTTCATGTATTGGCTACTTTTAACATAAACACCTAATCATTACAATGCACATTAATTAAACGAGATCTCCATGTGTAAAATAGAGTACATCTAAACGACGCAGCTGCTCGATTACTTTTAGATAAATGTTATGTGCCTCTTATATACATCTCAAATATTATATATCGAGATCTCTATTTATAAGTAGTAGGATCTTACAAAAATAGCCGCCGAGAATTGTGATTGTCCAATGGTCATAACAAATTTTTAATTAATTATGGTATGGCTTACATGAATATCTAGAATTACATGTTGTTTTTACACTGGCGAGGCACATAATTGTTATAGCTAACTACATGAATATTCTAGAATGTCATAATATCTGAAAAATTCACTTAAGCACTTTAATTAAAGCTAACAATTTTTATTCGATATGTACAAAATTGTAATCGTACCGCTAATGAATTAATTTAATAATTGGGAATGGGCAGTGAAATGTTACATGTGCACAGCTTCGGCAGGCGTGGTGCCGGCGGGCTCTTGTCATACGAATGAGGAGAAGCCAGGCAGGGGTGCCCGCGAGCGCGCCATATTGTTCATGACGATCTGCCCCCCGTTCAGGCTGACCACGGCGCTGCCCTCCGGCTCGGAGTCCGTGTAGCTGGAGTAGTTCCGCACCGGTCTCTGTCGCTTCCACGACTGCCGCAACGTGTCATTAACATTGGCGTAATGGTTCACGAAAGAATGCGGCTCCGATCTGACACTTTCGTTTTCGCTCTCTCGAATTCTGTTAAAAAAAAACTAAGCTATTACCTCGAATCTAGTTAACGAGATTCGAATTGAGTAGTTACTTTTTTAAAGGATTATAAATCGTTTTTAATATATTTAATGTAATTTACCACAATGAAATGATATGAAGACGAAAATGTCTATATTATTTTAGCTCTTAGTTTAATGTTAATGTTTAATTTAAAAAAAGATTTAACACTATTGCGCCGCTAAGGCACGTATCTAGAATATACTCAACATAAAATACGACTACGAAGTGGTGCTCTCGACGAAAGCGTGACCAAAATGATAACAATAGCGGTAGTGAGATCGTCAGTTGTCGATATTTACCGTAACGCGTTCCGGGGAGTGATGGAGAAAAAATAAGGAACGATTTAGTGACACGGTGTTCTAGGGGCAGACGAAGGTTTAGACTACGCTGATTTTAATGGTGATCACCTGGGAGTCGGAGGAGCTCATCTCGGAGGGCTTCTCGGTGAGTGATGAATCGTCAGGATTCTCGTCGTAAGCGCGCAGGCTCTCCTCATCACTGTGGTAGGCCACGGAGCCCGGCGTGGGCCGGGGCGGGGCCTTGGCCAGCGGCCCCGACCGCCGCAGCGTGGCGCCACCGCCGCCGCTGCCGCTAGAGTTCTGCCGCGACCGGTACAACTCCATAGCCAACGTGCCGCGCTCCTCGCTCTCGCCCGCCAAAGATTCCTCCAATGTTTTCTGTGCCTCTTCTGTAATTAGTGGATGTTATACATAATTTAGGAAATATGTTTTTAAGTTTTGCAAGCAATGTGGGTGACACATTACTAGTAATCTTGTTAACCCCTCGTGCTAAGCTAAATGCTTGTATTACGAGTGGGTTCACGTCAGTAGTGCAATGGGTGGGTTTCGAACTGGCAACCACACGATCGCAAGTCCGACGCCCAAGCCATTAGGCTAAGGGATGCAAACTTGTGACTAAATGACAGACCCAGCGAGCGTTAAAGCACTCGGCTCGAGCGCTCTAACGCTAGATGTCTGTAAGGGTAAAATATACGACACAAAATGTATTGTTATCTTGTTTTGATCTGTAGGCCTGAATAAAATGGTTTGAAAGAAAGAAAAACTATTAATTTCATGTAAAACAAGATGAGACTTAAGTGCAAGACAACTAAAAAAAATAAACACGATTAAAAATACAAATTATGTGCACATAGTGTGTCTCATCCCCGCAAAGAAAAAGGGTGGCGCTCAGCTTAATGTTGTTCTGCGTTACCAAATGCTTGCAACACAGCACAAAGCTGATTTTCAGTGCCTACCTATTTTTTGTTAGCATATTTTGGAGGATAACTGTTACATATTACAATTATAACATAACATACCATCACGCCTGTATTCCCCGAAGGGTTAGGCAGAGGGTTGTACTAATGTAGACCCACATTTCGCCGGCATGATTAGGTCCATGTAATAGGTAGCGAGCCTATTGCCGTTAAACGGGCACAAATCCAGACTCCGAGCTGCTACTGGGAATTTCATAGAAACACCTAATAACACTGCGCGACCTGGGAATCGAACCAGGACCTCTTGCGTAGCAGTCGCGCTTGGGATCACTAAACTAACGAGTTAATTATGAACATGTTATTTTAAATAAAAGCTTGTAGAAAATTAATACTCACTTTTATATTTTGTAGCTTTTGCTCTTCACGCAAAGAATAGCGATAACCATAATGATTATAATGATAGAAGCCGCTGCGAGTGCAACCATAAAACCACGTGCGCCTATAGAATGGTCGA
Organism: Subacronicta megacephala; assembly: GCA_958496365.1. NCBI lineage: Eukaryota > Metazoa > Arthropoda > Insecta > Lepidoptera > Noctuidae > Subacronicta > Subacronicta megacephala. The sequence continues at coordinate 7,933,628 of OY292517.1, read as the reverse complement.
TACTGTAAGTAGCCGTATTCTAAATAAAGTTTTGATGGAGTTTACGATGACTTTTTCACTGTACGTCGGGTTGCTGATTCCATACATGTTGTATGCTATTACTCGAAAAGAGTACGCTGTCGATGGCAGGAGGCTCTGGTATGATATGGTGAACTCCTCTAGCATGCCGTTGCTGGTTCTTGTAATCGTTTCCCATCTTGTGTCATCTAAATAAAGGGTAATAATAATTTTATTATTTGTGTCGTAATTATAATTATTACTTTTTTATCGATACCTGCAAGGAATAATAACATTATAACTAATTTTTAACCGACTGCAGAAAAGGAGGTTCCCAATTCACTGGATTTTTTTTACTGATTATTTAAAGACGCCCTGGAACTATTTGGAAAATTCCTGTTTTTATTTGTAAGGGTTTACTTCCCAGGTGGTTCCAGGGTCAGCAATTCAGATGGTGGTGATGATGATCTGACGATGAAATACTGGAGAAATTGAAGTAACCCTTCACATTTTAAAAGTGATTTGTGATCACATTTTTTTTTAAATAAGATAAGTATAACAAAACAGTAAATGTGTTTAAAAAAATAATAAAAATAAAAATCCACATAACAAAAAAAAAATGAAACGGACGAAAGTTTCGTTTTCGCCACCGATTTCAGAAGCTGTTTTAGACACAACTTTATTTAATAACGGCTGAACAGGTTTAGATTAAATTTGGCATACAACGAGTGTTTGTCTGAGATTCTGTTTTCTTCTTCCTCCACCGAGCTGAACATCCTACAAAACTGCTTACTTAAATTTGTTTATAATTGAATATCTAGTTCTTTCTAGGGCATAAATATATGTTTTGCACTAGCTGACACGTTACAATGATTTATTATAAATGATAAATAATTGATAGAAAGATCCAAGATCTCATTTTTT